>BMAO01003838.1:0-56594 GCA_019973975.1 Trichonephila clavata | reverse complement strand
TGGATTTGCACCAAACTTCGAGAAGAAGCTGTTAAGGAACTACAAGCAAAGTTAAGTCCTTCTAAATAATCTCATAAGCTAGATTAAGGATTGGATTTAAGATTGCCCAAAGTTAAGGAATAAATTGCAAATATTCATAAAGTGTTAGATCTAAAATAAAAGTAACTATTTTTAAAATCATGTCTGCTTCTTCTCCCCCTTGCAGCTGCAACCTCCGGGTGGTGACAAAGTCTATGAGGCTTTCATAGACTTTGTCACCACCTGGAGGTTTTTCATTCAATTTATTTAAAGGGTCTTACCTCTGGTAGGGGCCGTGGTAATCTAATGGTTATGGTCATAAATTCGGCCGGTTTGCCATGAGTTGAGTATCTCGGAAGCTTTATCTTAAATTTAATTAGAAGCAACATTTATTCTAAGCTGGCTGGGTAGCTCAGATGGTTTGTCACTGGCCTTCTACGTCTAAGGTTGGGTTTCGACCCAAGCCCACGTCGGTAGATTGTCATGATACAGAAAATTTGCAGTGTTTGTGTCGCATGATTGTGGGGCTTGTAAAAGCTCCTTGAGGGCCTATTTGGCTTGGGTGCTCTCGGTAAAATTAAAATCCTAAGTACGGTTTAGCATCACCAGAGCTCAGGTCTCTCCTCTGGGAAGGAAATTGGGCGTCAAAATTTCCTGCGGTGATTGGTATCTGCCTATAGGGTGCCGCACTAAAAAGAGATACCAGCTCAGAAGAATGTACTAAGTCAGCAATGGTAAAACACCAAACCGCAGCTTATTAGAAACAAAATAATTTATTTCAAAAATATAATTTGTTTGCTGCATCGTTTACCTGTTTGAAGAATTTCAAATTGTGTTAAAAGACATCTTTAAAATCAATTTGATACATACTCGTAATTCCCAGCTTCATTGAAACGATTAAATCTGGATATGAATTTTAAAAAAAATCTTCATTTACTAATCAGTTTAAAATAAAACCTTTTCCCCCCAAAATATTAGAGGGATACCTCATTAATCCATCCTTAAGTTGAGAGGGATGGAGGATGAAAGGGAACTTCCTTTGAGACCGCCGCGGGGGCCAAGAGCCTGAGTCAGCTTTCTATTGGCTTTTCTGCTGAGTCCGATATTTCTATTCTTAACACGAGCGCCCAAAGTGGCCTAAGTTCCTAATCTGAAAATGATACGTTCGTCGGGAGAAAGTCGGAGGGAATTATTTTGTAGTTGGTTTTGTAGGGCTTCATTGCTCATTTTGCGGGCTCTTTCGCACAATGCCAGAATGGATTTTATCGGGTTTCTTACCCACGTGAAAAATTGTTGGAACAGAGTGAGGGAAAGAATTTATATTTTTCACATCCTGAGAACTTTATCTCGTGACGTTTATTCCCTTACATTTAGTTAATGAAGTGTGAAGCGATTTTACAGATTGTTTCGTACTAAGTTCCTACTTATAAAGAGACAATTATAGCGAAATAGTTGTAAATAGTTTTGTGAGATATTTTTTATTGATATGTGGTAAATATGTAGAGCCTTTTTATTAAATTAAAAAAAGAGCGTGTGAAAATAACTGGATTTTAAAAGTACCTTGATAAAGCAAGTAGCAAATGCAAAATGAGATTCAGAACACTCACAACAGTTTAAAGAAAACATTAATTCTATAACCGGTTTTATTCGCGTACATTTTATTAATCCTCTTGGGAAATTTTATTGATTTAAATATTGTTGAATTGAAAATTTTCTCCCGAAGAAGAAGATGTGATTTATGTAAGGCATGTCGTATATTTAAGCATTAACTCTTAGGTTCGGTAAGAAAGAAAGAGAGAGAGAGTTTAGATGTTACCAATAGAAGTTTGAATTATTTAAAGTATTTAAAAGTTAGTCGAGAGTAACTCGTCGATTGATTAATTAATATTGGAATTAGATTCAAATCGATCCAAAGTCACTTATTTGAGATAGGAAGTTACAATTCTTTCCTAACGTAAGTTACTTTATTTATAATTAAACATTAAATATCTCATCTTCCCCGCTTTGGCTCCAATAATTTATATACGTGCATTTCCTTCCTTGAGTTTGTTAGATTTATAAATAAATAAATAAATTATATTTTTTTTTATTATGGTTGTTGTTTATTCTGACTCCTAATCATTAAGAGATTTCATAGGGAATCTCTTACATTAATGTAAGAAATATATGACATGATTTACATATATCACCTCTTCTTCGGGAGAAAGTTTTCAATTGAACAATATTTAAATCAATAAGATCCAAGAGGATTAGTGAATGGTACGCGAATAGACCCGTTACAGTTTTATACATAAATTTATTTTATTATTAAGCCTCCAAATAATCCTTTTTTTTTTTGCACTATTATCCTTCTTGTTAATCATCCAATTCCTTCATTTTCACTTTACTCAATAAGAAAAATAATATATATATATATATATATATATATATATATATATATATAATTTTCTTTAAGAAAAGCAAATCATGTGTATATATTTTGTAACAGTTATCTTACAACTTTTGTGTCTCACTTATTAAAACATGGTGGCCGAATGGTCATGGTCTCGAACTCGTGTACAATGTCGTCGCAAAAATGGTTCGAAACCTTGTGTTACTGAAGATTCACTGTGCAGAGGAGCTGACGCTTTTTGAATCCATCGAGTCTCAAAGTCCTCCTGTTGACAAAGTGCAGACATTTGGAAAGGAGGGTTCTAGTTCAGGTGTCATCCTCGTCACTTGCATGTAATTCAGAGTAACGGGTTCCGTTGCCAATAGCCCAGGTGATGTTTCACAGTGCGATGTAAATGAATGTAAAATCATGTTTCACTTTGCATGAATAATCTTATGGACGTTGTTTTTATCTTTAATAAAGGTTTTGCACTGAGTGTATATTAATGTCGCACTCCAAAGCATCTCGAGATCGATAAATGACGGACCTCGTAATTTTGAGCCATGATCAAGTGGCGAGAACAACACCTGAACTGGAACAGGAGGACATTGAGCCTCGACAGTTTTAATGTGAAACAGCCCCTCTAAAGATGGCTCTTCACCTTCACTAAGCTCCAATTTATGACAAGCCATCTACGAATCCGTGATCGTAACTACTAATAACAATAGCCATTACTTAAAACCTACCACGATTTGTATTGATTTTTCAAAAAGTATAAAATAAACAAAATGAATTCTTTTCAAGGAATTAAAAAAGAGGTTAAATAATCAGCAATTAGATAAATATAATTGTAGTTTTGAATAAGTATAATCAAGTATTGAGTGAATTTAAATAATTTTAGCTTGAAACATTACGCTCCTTTTTCAATCCACCAGAAAACTTTTAACTATATAATTTGCAGTGGAATATATAAATTTGACCATTACCGCAACTCTACACATGTTGACTATTCTCATCGGTTAATTTAATTTTCATAGTTCCCCAAACATACCATATTACATTCAACGGTTGACTAAGCTCTCTATGTTATTCACTTGTGGACCATGATACGTAGTATTAATTTACCACGAAATTGATGTAGCAGCTTGAACGGATGAGTCCATTATGTGCATTATAAAGGGTATATAATATATAAACTTTGCTCTTTTATCGAATTATTTCATTCTATTGTTGTGAATTCATTTTCCATGTTTGTAATAAATTGGATGATAAGTTTAACATTCCTTTATTTATAAAAAAATAAAGATGTTTTAAACATGAAAGATTTGTCTCTGAATTGCATGTAAGTACACATAAAGAAGGTAACTTAAAATTGTCTTGTTGCTTCAAAAATTCAATTTGGGTTTTAAATTGAATTAGCGATTATTAATGGATTAGAGTATTCTGTGCCTTAAATGTTGTTAAAATCGTGTATTGGGATAAAGCTCTCAAGGATTCAAAATGAGAATTGTACAATTTTCTACTTGTCTCAGTAATAAAAGTTAAAAAACTAATTAAATTGATTCTTTTTCTTTTTTTCCAAAAGAAAGAGCGATAAGAAGATAGTGAAAGATTTTTTTCAATTATAAATATAAATAGATTCTTCAAATATTTTGATTATGCAAGATTTTGAATTTTCCCCTATAATAACATAAGAATGCGTAAATGTCTACAATAAAAGCAATATTACATATTTTAACAACTTTCGTAAATTTTAATGATTGGATAGTCGATTCGCGGATGCTCTCTTTATTGTGCTTTGCATTTTATTTAGCAAATGTAAAGCAAATGTAAATGTAAATTTGTGGGGGACTTAGTTTTTTCTGTTGTTTTGTGTGTTTGATAAATCTAATTTTAGTTGATATTGTGAACAATATTCATGAATACGTTCCAGGGAAAACATTTTAGGTTGTGTTTTTAATGTGGTAACACTTTTTTGCGTGGTATAATTGGTTAAAAGAGGGGAAAATCCGTTGTGTGGAAAGATATAACAATCTGAGATGGCTTTCATCCAAATTTAAAGTTTTAAATTTCTTTTAAAATTAGTATATGCTTTAGTTAGAAAAATATCAACACATTCACATTTTGAAATTTTTTTTTATATTTTTAAAAGTGATACTCATATCTATTGCAATAAATTCCTTTTCTTTAAGTATAAAACATTCGTAAGGTCCAACTGTGTTTCTTGGATAGGTTTAAAAGTGTCCAGAGTTTTGATGTGAAACTCTGTGAGGCTGACTATACAATCTTAATAGTTATTTAAATAAAACACAGTACAAACTTACAGCTTACGAAATATAAGAAAAGTAAGTTTCTATTTGAGGTAACAGCTCAAGCAACTAACAGAAAGTCGGGGAAATACAAGGGATATTTGAAATTAAGTTTTGTCTCTTTTATTTAAAAAAAAGAGAAGATGTGGTACACGAAGTGAAAAATGTTTTAGTCATAAGAAACCTCATCTGTTGCTGGTTAAGTGACAGAGGAATAACGTATGCACAGAACGCTGAAGAGAGAGTAATAGTACATCGGCGTGCCCGAAGATATTCCAGTACAAATAAATATGGCAGAGACGAGGTCGCCAATGAAAGTGCGTGCTCTTATCCAATATGAATTGACACATCGGACTAGTGCAGGGGTACTCTACCTGTTCTCCCGCCGGACCACATAGGTATTTCCCGCGGCCCGCAACAAGAGGATAATGTGGAAAACCATTGAACAAAGCAAAATTGATCAACATATTAAAATTCCTTATTGATTTTCATTTTAAAACTATGTTAACCTTTCCTTCAAACACTCACAAAAAATGTTTACATTTATGCAATTTTTGCTCTGTTATGAGGTAGTTTCAATTTACTTTCAACCACAACCAAGCTTCTTGTTTACATTCTACTATCAAAACAAGCAAATCGATACCAAAAATTTAAAAAAAATGATTGCTTGATTGATGGAATTTCCCACTCAGTTTTTAGTACATCGTTCTTTAAAAAATTGAATTTTTTTAGAGCAATGGGCCAAGACTGGCCACTCAGAAAAGAACTGCAGTCACACAGGTTGAGTATCACTGGAGTAGTGTGTCCGTCATCCATGAACACCTACAGACCGTGCGTGGTGAAGAGGCCATGTCCAGACAAATGGTTGCTCGCTGGTCTTGCGTGCTCAGGGAAGGAAGGCAGAGTGTGCAGGATGAAGTTCGAAGTGGGTGGCTCTCCACAGCCACAAATGAAAACATCGCTGGAGTACAGGACAAAGCGTAAGAAACTCCATGATGTGTTGGGTTACCGAAAAGTGAGTACAAGATGTGTGTTGAGAAAGCTAACCTGAATCGCAAGAGCGCAAGATCTGTTCAGAACCATCCCAGGTGATGAGACAATGGATGCACCCCCTTCCCTTATCCCAGAAACCAAGGACACCTCAATGACGTGGAAGTATCTCAGTTCACCAGTAGGAAGAAAACTCATCCAAAACAATCCTGAGGTGGAAATGGCTGGGTGACAATTCCTTGCATTGCAGGGCATTGAGTTTTACCAGAGGATTTTTTTCTAAATTAATCGCATTGTGTGTGACAACCTGGTAGTGGTTGTTGGTGTTTGGTAGTTCGAGAAAAGATCAGCCACAACTAGTTTCAAACTCAGATTTATTATCCTACTGACTTGACCAGACAACTAAAGGTAGGAAATGTCCTTTTATGTCGAAAATCATTTGGACGAATGACGGATGGAGGACCAAGTAACTAATTAGAAGAGCAATCACATGGACTAAGAATAAAAATTATAATTTGCTCCACTTACTCTTGGAACACTTTGAACGTCTACGCTAAAATTCACCGTAATTCTCTTACTATATTATGCGATTTCCGATCGTAATCCTTATGATCAATTTTATCACTTATTCTCCAATTATCAATAACTGACCCTCCAGCGACTATTCGTCGACAAACATCGCGTACATAAATATCAGCGCTTAAATAGAACCACTCATTTGCCTAAATAACGTCTTCTTCGGGAGAAAGTTTTCAATAGAACTTACAGTTAAAAAGAAATAAATTTACCCTAAGAGGCTTAGTTAAAGGTTTACGGATAGACCCGTTACAGCAGGCTACGACAAATGTCTCAATGTCGGTGGTGATTATGTTGAAAAATAGGGTAAGGCATAGAGTTCATGATACCATGATTTATTTTTTATTGCAATACATTTTCCACGCGAAAAAAAATAATAAAACTTACTTTAGGCACATCCCTCAGAAATGCAAGCAACAATCGTAATAAAATCGACAACCAATAACTTAATTCAAATCCACACTCTAAGTTCTTCAATTTAATACAGCATCGGTTTCTGTATGAAAAGAAATATTCAAGTATAAATCCTACTCATTGAATAAATTGAACCCATCTCTTCTTTATACTCTCCTATCATATGGGAAGAACTTGATATATAAAGCTGGTGGACGTAATTCACTTCAAGCTACAAAGTATTTCCATAAATCAGGAGTAGGAAATAAATATGGATTTCATGGAAAAGTAAAATGAATGGAACAGAATAACATCATAGTATGGGACAATAAAAATAATATCCAATATCACATGTGTATTCCAGGTTTCTTCTCCCTTATTTTAATACCAGCAGGTCCTTATCATAGCATATTGAAGCGAAAAGTAACATAGTTATTGAATGTTTCTCAATTTTAAGGACACTGTGTTATATTCCAATATATTGTTAAGTAGATCGGGGTTCAAGGATTTTATGCAAAATCAATCGTAAACAACTAGACAGTTCTTTAAGAGCGATGAGTATTTATTGGCGTAAATCAATCCTTATAAATACAGGATTCAACAGCAAAATTCTCAGAATAAATATCAGAAGGATTTCACACCTTCAACAGCACTTAGACCCAATTATCAGTATCTGAAAAAACACGTATATATAAGCTTATTCACAAGCACAGTCGAGCTAATCCCGATCAAGGCAAGTTCACTAATCGCTGTTTGAAACCAGACTGAATATTGCGGCGAGTATCTCTCTATTTATAGCCGGGACTGAAACTTCCGGAAAGATGCGCTCGCGTCATAGATCGTGAAATTAGTGGATTTCTCTACGAATTTCCAGAGGGTCCCGAACTTGCCAACATGGTCCCCAATGTCGCCAAATTGGTCACCAAAGTCGTTAAAATGTCGCCAAAATGATGCCAACTTGGCTCCATCGCCAATATTTCGCCAAGTTCCCATTGAATCGCCATTTTCACGTAAGGTACGGCGTTGCTTGTGAATATTACAATTTTAACATGAAATAAATATAGCATAGAGTAATATAAAGGCATTGTACATCCAAATACAAATTATTTACATTATTTTATACAAAATTCATAACAATATGTATGTTGCACGTTCCGAAAGTAAGCTTCATCATTTTATTTTCATAAGAAAATTTCATTGCAACGAGAAAAAAAAAATGCACCAAGACATCATGAACTACAAATCTTGCACTATTTTTCTTCCTAATCGCCAAAGACATTGAGATATTTGTCGTGGTGTGCAATAAGGTCGAAGACACTATTCTGGTAAAACCCAATGACTCCGATGCAAGGAATTTATCTTCTAGCCTTCTACACCTCAGCATTGCTTTGGAAGTAGTTTTGGTCGGAGAGGATGCCTTTCAACTCAGAGAACAGATAAAAGTTCGATGGGGCAATGCTGTTTTAATTCGTGAATGTTGATGGCTGCTTCTTTCGATCTACATTTTCTACAGTCAGCCTTCCTTCTCTGAACGTGCAACACTAGCGTGCAATCATTTGGCGAGATTTCACCATACTTGGTCTGTAGGCGTTCACGGATGACGGATACATTAATACGACGTGGCCATTCATACCAGATAACAACATGCACTTCCAACTGGTGACCATGTTGTGCACCCGCTTCAGTCTACCACCATGATTTGTGCTCGAATAACCTCAGGCCCACCTTTAAGTTGCTGCTCTATCTTCTTCGACATTTTGCGAATAAGGCGTTCCTCTACATCAGTGGTCTTTCCACGAGATATACCCAGGGATTCTACAAATCACAATAAAAAAACCGAAAAGAATGTTCTAAATGTGTATGCAAAAAAATAAATTAATGTTCTTGATGTTTGTATACCTAAAGGAATTTAAAGCTCATCCCTGTCATTAAGAAACTAAAAATTTTATTTATACATAAAAACTTTATTTTACACAATACTTTTTAAACTTTTAATTATAGTATAATAAAAAAAAAATATTAAAGCCATATATATATATATATATATATATATATATATATATAATTACTTACTAGATTGTGAATATTTTATTGTTTACTATCCTGAGTTCCACGAGATAATTTTATACTCATTATTACGATGTCTTGCAAAACTAAGTAGTTTTCTTATGGAATATGCACCTTTTTGCATTTGTGGAAAAAGCACCTACAATAAAGGAGAGGGAACAATTTATCGACATATCAAAAGATTCAATGTTAAAAATCTAAATTTAAGCAAGAACAACTTCTAAAATTTAGGTTCTGAATTCATGCAAAATGTACAGTATTTAATATATGGTAGGGATTGAAAAATCATTTAAAATTATTTATAAAACCTGTAAACATTTCAGAAATTTTATAGTAACAAAAGATAGACGAGGGGTGATTGATAAATGAGGTCTCCAATAGTTTAAAATAAGTCTCCGACACTCTAAAACAATAACAGAAGTAACAGAATGAAGGAAATTTATTACTCTTGCATATTGTAAACTCTTTTCCCAACATATTCACCCCTAACAACAACACATTTACTCAATCGTTCTATCATTAAATCCATAAAGAAAGACTCTGGTTGGCTGTGTATCCTTTTTCGCATATCTGCCTGAACTTTGGCATCCTGGATTCATCATTGTGAACCAGAAAACAAGAGGCAATCCATGGAATATCTTCATCCTGGTTCTACAAGTGTCAAGAAATTCAAAACTTTAATGTC
Organism: Trichonephila clavata; assembly: GCA_019973975.1. Taxonomy (NCBI): domain Eukaryota; kingdom Metazoa; phylum Arthropoda; class Arachnida; order Araneae; family Nephilidae; genus Trichonephila; species Trichonephila clavata. The sequence continues at coordinate 47,185 of BMAO01003838.1, read as the reverse complement.
AGCAACAAAAGCCATGGTCACCATCCTTTGGGATACAAGTGATGTGCTCCAGACGGAATTTCTCACTAAAAGATAGACTGAATTCCGACTAGTACTGTGCAACATTACGATCACTCAAGTAGCGCATCCGCAGAATCAGACCGGAAAGGAACGTCTTTTTTTTGTAACATTACAATGAAAGACCGCATTGCAATGTCCAAACACAGGACGTCATGGCAAAACTGAAATTCACAGTGGTTCCACATCCTTCTTACAGCCCAGATTTGGCACCGTCGAACTTTTGGTTCCCAAATTTTAAGGAGACGTGAAAGGTCAATGGTTTTCATCAGATGCTGAAGTTCAGGCAGCCGAGTGCAAATGGATACGAACCCATCCAGAATCTTTCTTCATGGACGGAATGAAGAAATTGATAGAACGACAACAAATGTGTAGCTGTTACTGGTGACTATGTTTAGAAATGAGTATACAATATGTAAGAGTAATAAATTTCCTTCATTCTGATACCTATGTTATTATTTTACCTTGTCAGAAACTTTTTTTATGCTATTGGAGACCACATACTTATCAATCACCCCTCATATTTTTAAAAAAGATAGGAATTAACCTAAAAATATACATATATATATTTATATACATATATATGTATATAATATATAAGTGGAGAGAGAGAGAAGCCAGAAATTGTACAAAAAATGTACACACGAATTTGTAAAGATTGTGAGGCGTCAGTTAAGGCAGTGGTCTCCAACCCCCGGTCCGTTTATCAAATGGTACCATGCAACCCAAAGGACATTAAATTATTTCCATTTTTATTTACTATTACGGATTTCTCACGGGTTGGCCAAATTTCACTTTTTTTTCATTTTTTGGAAAAACTGTATTTTATTTCGAATTATTGATTTAATAGTTTTAATTTTTAAATACAACTAAATTAAAATTATTAAATCAATCAGAGGGTAGTGGTAAAATTATCAAGCGTAGACCGGTCCATTGCGATAAAAAGGTTAGGGATCACTGAATTAAGGTATCCAGCCACGTTAAAAGTTTGAATTTTGGAATCTTTGTGTCTTTTTTTACTCAATAAAATATTTGGAATCTTAGCTTTCTAAAACTCCTTTTCCTTTGAAGCAATGAAACGTAGAAATGGAATTAATGTTAGAAGGCTTTTAAAAAAAACACCGGAAGTTGCTATTTTTAAATCAGAAATTGAAATCTTCTCATAAAAAATTTATTTTTTCCTTCTCAATTTTTACAAATATTTATTCCCTGTATTTTTTTTCCAATAAAAATCGTTAAAAACATATTAAGATACTTTTTTGAAAAATCTGGCTTATCTGATGTATTTATTTTGGTTTCGTATATAATTTTTTATCTCTTAGAAAATTTTTTGAAAAAAAAAGAAAAAGAAAACTGTATTTTTAGAACATACAATTTTTACACACTATTACACACTATTTTTACAAAATTTACAATACTATCATATAAATTTTTTACACATAATTTACAATACTATTATAGAAAATTTTTACACATAATTTACAATACTATTACATACAATTTTTGCACATAATTTACAAAGATATTACATACAATTTTTACACACCTTACAATTTTTAAAATATAACTACTCAAAGGATTTTTCGTATATTTATATAAAATTTGATAGAAATATTCCTCATACTGTTTTTAAACACTTCAATTAGTATATTTTTAAAAAATTTTTGTTCATGAGGGGATTTATTCAAGTTGCATTTAAAAGAAAATTTATTGTAATAATATTTTTAAAACCATTTTTTTATGTTTATTCTAATTTAAGTGATATTAAATGAAAAAAAAATTATTTATTTGTACGCTTTTTCAAAATCATGGTTCCGAATATAGTTGAATACATTAAACTATGTCAAATTATCAAACTACTTGGAGTGAAAACAAAGAAGGAGATTTTTATAATTTCATAAGTGAAGTTAATCCAGTAGGCCTGCCTACATAGGCTCCTTTCCCCCTAAGAAACTATTCCAACTACGAAAAAAGCATCCATGCAAATTTCCAGCATGATCAGAATTCCAGATATCATTTTTACCATAACTGTTTAATGAGATAGCAGAAAGCATTCTGTAAAAACATCAAGAGCATGAATTCCTCGTAAGGCCGGAAGAACGAAAGCAGAGAGAAGGATACGGTCTCATCCGGGTTACAGTTGTCCGAATTATGTCACTCGCTATGGTGCCAAAATCAATAGATAGTGCCATCCGCTTTTTGTTCATTTGTCACCGGGACTGATTACAACTACTTTGATAGTGTTTGGATAGAATTGTATTTTTATTATTCACCAAGTTGTATTTTTATCATCCATCGTTTATTTGTATGTTCATCTAAAAGGAATGCACTTAATTTCTGTTCAATTTTTTTAATATGTATTTTGTGTAAAATAATTATTTTTTGTCATGGCATTTCTCCACGTCTTTGACTATGTATTTATTTTTTTGCACAATAGCAACATGTTGTTAGTTTTGGAAGTTGTTTGTTTAATAAAATTCTGAGGATTGTGCATCAGGCGCTATTTGTCTCTCACCAGTAGAGGTTCCCGGCACATAACCGCTGGCCACTTGTGTTAAAAAGTTTTCTTCTCAAAATTAGAACTGTTATTCTTGAAATTCAAGAGTGTTATAGTCCAGGGTGTCGACTATGTATTAGGCCTCAGTATAACATAAATTTATGAGATTGAGTCCGAGTTGAATACCCTGATTTTTTTTTTTTTTGGCCCCAAAAAGTTTTACCAAATTTTCTAAAGCAGTGCTTCTCAAACTTTAAATACTTGTGACCCAATTTTCAATCATAATTTTCATTGCGTCCCACCCTTTTATAAATAACAATGCATTGAATTCAATAGTAACGTATTTGACGCTAATGCTACAATTTGATTTTAATTATAAACCGTTCAAATTATCAATATAAGTATTAAATTTTGTATATGGCAAGCCCCTAGGAGTCACTAGTAATTATTAATCTTGTTGTTAACTTAGTATTGATAATGTAATTATTAAATACATTGTACAGTATTGATGCATTTATAAATATATTAAATCAGTGTAAATGTGTATTTTACTTTTATTATGTCAGAATGTATTGTTTTTTTTTTGCTTTCTTTCAGTAAATTTGTAATTTTTTTAAATCTTTTATTTTTGACTTTTCGATATGTTCGCACCCCCTTGTAAAGTTATCATGCCTTCCTAGGGGGGCGCGCCCCACAGTTTGAGAAACTCTGTCCTAATGTAACAAATGTATTTTTCAAAATGACCCACTTGCACTGAATTCTAAGCTCGCGGCTTAGAAGAGATGGCAACTTGGAAGTTGTCAATTCTGCCAACAATGCAAGAATTGCAAAACTTGGAGCTAAAATCCTAAAAAAAAAAAGGGTGCCAAGTTTTTGTCGCCAAATCGAAGGGGTTCAACTTGGATAAGAGATTTCTATATAATCTTTGTATTCAAATAGCAATTGAACTACTTGATTAAAAAGCTAATTCTTTAAAATAATACATAATGTGGAAGTCATATCTGATTACGTGTATCAAGCAGTTGAGTTTTCAACGATTTTTCTGTTAACATTATTTGAAATACAAATTTTTTTAATAAATATTTTGAGGATGGATTCTGTTTTAGCCTTATCTTTATTTACGGCCAACATAATTTTTTCTCTTTATATTGCATAGAAGTACTATTACTATATCGTAACTACTACAACAGAATTCGAGAATTCAATTCTGAGGAAAACAATTTTCTTCCGTCGCTAAATATATGTGTTAAACTACTATTTGACTACTTTTGAAATATTTAAATGAAAAAAATCAAGTGCGTGAATGATGAAAAGTGTGTGAAAACTCAATATCACGTTTTCCAACATCTACATTTGTTGAAAGGGGTTTTAAAATTACAATGAAAATTGTTTAATACGATACTGAAGGGGCTGAAATATTTTTTTCGTGTTAAAGGAAATTGCAAAAAATGCCACATATTCAACAAAATTAAGTTTACTAGAGTGCATTTTATTTACATGTATATGTATATATGCTTGTATTTTTATAACATTCCCAGGAACTTAATGAAATTTTATACACAATTTTCTCAAGTTTTCTGAAAACAAAACGTTTATTGAGTGTTTGGAAAATATAATAAGACATTTTTCTTTGCATTCTCTTTTTAGCATCAAACAGTTTGATGTCGTCCATTTTGTTATTCTTTTCACCATTGTGAAAAGTGCGTTGAAATAATTGTGGATACTTTTCATAATGGTCCTCAATTCGGATAACTTGGGAACAGGAGCTACAATATCCATTTCATTTTCGTCTTCTTAATCTGCATCAACGATATTTTTTGAGATTTGAAATAGCTACAAAAGAGAGATCTTTGTCTGCCATAATAGGAGTTGTACGCAGATTATCATCATCTACTGAAACAAATTCTTCCGATATTGCATATAACAGTCCAATACTACAGAAACTTTTTCAAAAATTTCATTAAATGTCTGCTCAATTTCAATATCCTCCTTCTCTAGAAAAGAAATTTTTTAGTGTTAAGCGATTTTCGTTTCATGTTAAGAGAAAAAATGCAAGAAAATACCAAGTAGTTTTTTAAGTCCGTTGTATTATTTCATGTTAACCGATTTTGTCTTAAGCTTTTTCACGTTAAACACATTTTACTTTAATTTTTTTGTAAAGCTATATGTCTTCCAGTGAGAGAGTGAATATTAATGTCCCACTGTTCAGCTACACGAGGGCTTTTGGGGACGGTCCGCGTAATTTCGAACTGTGGTCAAGTGACTCGGACGACACCTGAGCTGGTACCTCCTCTCCTAACTCTACCACACCACACTAACGGGAGGACGTTTGAGCTCTCGCCGGTTTTTCCTGCATCGCTTCCCTACACGGCGGGTCTTCATTGGTACTGGGATCGAACTCATAACACGCTAGCCACGATCCGATGCCTAGACCACTTGGCTACCGCGGCCTATATGTCTTCCAGATATCAGTGTTAATAAGATCCAATAAACTTGCAGCTATCAATTTGCTTTCTTTGTCTTTTTGGTACTGAACGGGGATAGTAGGAGAAAAAAAACTTAACGAGCATTATATACAAGGGGTGATCAAATGAAAAGGTACGAAACGACACGGTGGGTACAAATGTAGACTTTATTCAAAATATACACCATAGGCATGAGCACAACGATCCCACTGATGAACAAGCCGCAGGATTCCTTGTTCCCAGAATTACTGTGGCTGTGACGAGACCCAGTCCTTCACAGTGTCCTTGAGTACGTCGTCCGAGTTGAAACGCTTTCCTTTCAGGTGTTTCTTCAGTGGACCAAACACATGGAAATCGCAGGGCGACATGTCCGGACTGTAGGGCGGATGGTCCAACGTCTCCCATTGGAACTTGTCCAGTTCCATTTGTGTGACTCTGGAGACGAGTGGACGCGCGTTATCATGGAGCAGAACCACACCCTCAGTGAGCAGCCCCGGTCTTTTGTTCTTGATGGACCTGAATAGGCGTCGGAGTGTCTCACAGTACACATCGAAGTTAATGCTTTTTCTGTGCTCGAGTAATTCCCCAAGTAGCGGACCTTCAACGTCGAAAAAGACAGTGAGCAACACCTTGGCTACTGACTTCACGGCTCTGAACATATTAGGGGGAGGTGACGACGCATGCTTCCACTGCATGCTGTCCCGCTTTGTCTCTGGCTCGTAGTGATGGCACCAGGTCTCATCACCTGTGACGATCCGCTTCATGAAAGCGAGGTCTTTCTGATACCGAAACAGATGTTGCCGTGCTAGTCCCATACGCAGTTTCTTTTGCTGGTCGGTGAGCTTCTTCGGAACCGAAGCGGCACACACCTTCCGAAATCGCAACCTGTCGTGAACAATTGTCCACACGGTTCCATAGCTGACATCCACCTTCAGCGCCAACATTCGCAATGTGACACGCCGATCACTTCTCACTAGGTCGTCTACCTTGTCGATGAGATCGCTCGTGATGACAGTGTTTGCCTGGCCTGGTCTCTGGTCATCACCCACACTCTCACGGCCTGCACGAAAACGAGCACTCCATTTTCTGACAGACTTGTCAGAGACACATTTCTCCCCGTAAACGGTCACCATCCGCCGATGAATAGCTGCCGGTTTCTCACCTTCCGCTGACAGAAATCGGATAACACTTCGCTGCTCCTCAATCGTCGAATTTTGCAACGCGAACGCCATCCTGTCCTCATACGGACTGCCGCTTTTTATAAGAGCCTTTGCTCTCTCCTGCGCATGCGGGCGCCCGCGCATGATCCGATCCCAGTCAGAGTCTCCAATGGCATCCCGAGATGTCTCGCTACATTCTCCCATGGCGGAATATGCAAATATTTAACTGTTTCATTTTTATGTCGTTTCGTACCTTTTCATTTGATCACCCCTTATATATATAGTGTTTCTGCGATGTGAATGTTGTATATTATAGTTTGATAAGTGGTTCACGCCACCCATCCGGTATAGTGGTTAATGACGCGGACTGCGATGCCGTAGGGTCTGGGTTCGAATCCCGGAGAAGGCATGAATGTTTGTAAATGTATAGTGCCTTTGCGGCATGGGGGTACTCTAAATAGCCGTCGAACCACAAGTCCTCTCGTGAGGTTGGTGGAAGGGGAAGACAGTGAAAGATGCTTGACCACCCCCAGGGTGTTCGCCTTCGAAATTGGGGTGGAGCCGAGCAAAATAGTACTGTCACCTATATGGTGCTCGAAGCTTAGGTTAATGACAGGCCTACAAATCTACCTCCTAACCGCAATGAATTTCGTATATCTTGATCTGGTGTTACTGTCAATCAGGTAGCATAAGCAACAACAACATAAGTGGTTCACAGAAACCCATTTTGGTATTGTTCTTGTAACTAGGTGGAAATCTCACGAAGTGGATATTTTGGTGACTATACTTAAAATACAAAAACATAAAAAAACTACTTACAGATAGTTCTTATCAATTTTTCTGTATTACTACTGAAAACTGTACCGAAATTATGGGAAATGGTGTCACTTGGCGATATTTTGTCTGCAACCAGTATAACATTTGGCGATTTATCATCTACCGTCGGCTACCCGATCAGTACTGATATTTTTAGAAATGATGCATTTGTTTGTTTTTTATTCCAAAACAATCTAATTTTTTTTTAAGTTTATAATAAATTATGATTTTTATCAGTCTCTTTCCCATGTAATCATTTAAAAATGCTCTTATAAAATAGGGAACAATGTAAGGCCAAAGTTTAAATAAATATTTTAAATTCCACCTTCCAAACCCCGTGTTTATTTCTTGAACATTGAAAAATTGTGCAATTTAGAAGAGAAAACAAAAGGTTTGCTTATGAGGATGACGTTTACCATCTATTGGTTGAGTTGTAATATGGTTTTTGTATATTTATATTTGAGTTACAAAATCTTGAAAGTTCAGTCAGTGTTTTCGAAATGTTTTGACGCCTTAATGTGTTGCTTTGTAATAAAAAACCTTTGAAATTTATTTAGAATTTTAAAGTGATTAGTAATATTTAGTTTACCATTTACAGTCATAAGATGTTTTTATGAATGCTTAGAACTTTCATTTAAAATAAAATACAAATAAAAGTTTATTGACAAAAGTAGAGAAAAGATACTATAGTATATTGAAGGATCCAGATATAGCTGAATTATTGTAATATATTTATTTGTGTTCAAAGAAATTTTTTTGTTCAAATTACATTTTCAGAAGAAAAATATTCAAAATTGATAAAATTCGACGGACTTCGTAGAATAACTAACATAACGTAAATAGAATACTTAGAATAATAACATAAGCAAATTATATAAGTTTCTTACATACACTGTAAGCAAGTAACAAGTATATGAATGCTTAAAATAATTTTTACATGTTTGTTTTTATTCCTAACAATGTAAACTTTACATGAGGGGAATTTAAATGTCCTGACTGAAGTTTTATTTTTAGAATTTTTCCTTTAAACACAATGAAAGCGTGCCTGTTTTTTATACCCCAATTTCAAGAGAAATTTGACCTTTTACGAAGTTGAAGCAAATCTAATAAACGCAATCAGGAAACTTCTAATGTCGTTATATTTTGTTCTGAAAGCCTTTCATATCATGCAATTATAATACATCGTGTTTAGGTAATCTTTTCACGTAGTCAAAATATTAAATTTCGGCTTTTGGGGGGTTTATTTTTGTTTCAATCCACACTCTCTCTCCACTTATTTTCATTTCATACAAAAGAATTTCTTCCAGAAATTACCTTGTTTTTTATCTTATAGAGTTATATTTATTACGAGTAAGATCCAATTTTGAGAACGCACACACACAATTTAAAATACTTATGTGTTCTTACAAACTTCTTTAAACACATTATTTTTTCATACAATTTATGTTGATAAAAATAAATATGTCTTAGAATTTTCAATGCATGCTTCTAAGCCCTGGTTACATTATTTTCTGTCTACATATTATTTTTTATCATGAAATAATGATTATATATGTATTGGGAATTAAGGCCGCAAAATTCACGCAAATTCTGTACTGTTATCAGAGGAAACATTGTCGGTAAAACTGTTTTTCTAAATACTGGTAAATATCTAAAAAAAATATTTTTTAATCATACATTCCTTACTCCGTTTAGACACACAAATCAGATGGTTACTGTTAACGTTTGCAAATACTTCAACCTCCTAAGAAATTAAAGGTAAAATTAAAGCAGCAAACCTACTTAATGGGGATTTTGTTTTTATTCAGGGAATGATATACATAGCCGGATCCCGATTTAACGAACCCCTATTCAACGAATTTCACGATTTAATGAATTTTTCTCTTTCCCCGATTAAAATGAAGGCAAAACCCCTATTTAACAATTAATAAACCCCGAATTAACGAATTATTTCAACAACTTAATTTTTTTCTTATTAATTTGCATTAGAAAAAAAATTGGATTTATTTAAGTCCTTTTGTTCGGAACAGAGGAAGGATTTTTCCTGTAAGTATCAAATTTTGATTCGAAAGAATGTAGATGATTCATGAGTGCAGCCTATCGTGTGAGTTTTGAATAGGACAGGAAATTTCCTTCTTATCCCCTCCCACTCCCCTACACAAGTGATATTTTAAGGTTTTAGCGATCTGTGCAACTGAAATTGAGGAAGTTGTTGATTTGTCGGAGAATGCAGAAATTCATAATGAAATTTCTATCAAAACTGCTACATTTTCTAATGCTCTATAGTGTTTAAAAACTAAAAAAAAAAACATACTTCACGCAACAGGATTTAAAGGAGTATTTTCTTCTCGGATTAAAGTTGACAAAAATACTGTTTCGGGTGAGGAATCAAAAAATGTTGTCAAACGTCTGTTAGTCAGTATTTTAAAGTTTCCAAATAACTGATGTGTAATAACTCACTTATAGTATTTTTAGCTGTTGAATAAAACGAGCGTAATTTCTAGCTATGAATATTTTTTGTGTAGTTGCTAATTATAGAATTTCCAAAAGGTAAGTGGAAAAACTTTGTGCTCTTTTTGGGCCCCGATATAACGGATAACCCCGAATTAACGAACAAAATGTTTGGTCCCGATAAATTCTTTAAATTGGTCCGACTGTACTAGTCTTCTGAAAATTCTTTTTTAAATACTAAAAGTAAATAAGAACTTCCAAAGATTCATGATACTTTCTTAGAATTAAAGAGCAATTTATATGTCTCGCAAATTAATATTTATTAGAATGTTTTTATTAGTTTTAATTTAACAAGATTGTTACTCACTTTAGCCAATCATGAATGGCTATTTTGAGGTTCATTTTACCCATGCGATTTTGTTTTTGTTCAATTAGAATGTTATTTACTCTCTCTCACCACGTGATGGCACCACTGTCGACTAGGATTGATCTGGGAGAATGAGGAGCAGCAGATATGCGAGTTTGATTTCTTGAAATTTGTGTGTACGGCTATAACTCTTGTAAATTTATGAGTTTTACGAAATGTAATGCTTTTAAAATGTTCCTATAAAGTACTTAGTAAACTATTGCGATTGTATTTGATTTTAGATAATTTAATTGGGATTTTAAATATAAATAAACTAAAAATAAAATAACTTTTTAAAAAACAAGCTTTTATTTAAATGCACTAAAAATAGAATAAAATAAACTTTTCCTTTAAAACTTTTTTTACTATCAACTTATAACGTCATTACACAATTTATATGGTATAAAAGCTTGTAGCGAGATTTACCTCTGTAGATGTTGCCACTCCTAATAAGTTCAAAATTTCCTGTTTGATATTATTTGATAATTGTTTCGAGTTTGTTTATTTACTTCTGAATCTGGCAACAGAACTTTAGTTAAATAAGTTTATGGAATATTCTGAGTATAGTTTACGTTTTACGGGGGGAAAAACTATATAATGTTTTATGTTTACGGAGCGTGTGCTCAATTAATTCGTTCTTTCATGTAAATAGTTTCATTTATTCAAAACTGTAAATAGCCTCATTTATCCTGCGTCGAAGAAATATAAAAGAATATTGTAATCGAAGAATAGTTTCTCGAGTCACAACAGTAGATAAACAAGTAAATTAAATAACTTGATCTGATTGATTTTAATTTTTAAAATTTTCAAACAAAGTAAATACGAGTACTTTAATCTCGCGACGAGCTTTTAAATCATATAAATTGTGTAATGATGTTATAAGTTGATAGCAAAAAAGGTTCACAGGAAAAGTTTATTTTATTATTTTTAGCGCATTTAAATAAAAGCTTGTTTTTAAAAAAGTTTTTTTTCCACTTTTAACTCATTTCAACTAATAACATTAATGTACAGTTAAGTATTTATAGTATTAAATTTAAAATAAAAATAGTAAATACTTTAAGATGATAACTAGTTTTAAAAGAAAATTATATAATAAAATATATACTAATGAATAAAATAAATTTAAAAGTTACAGTTAAAATAAAACAACACGGAATTTTTTTTGAAACAAATAAATATATGAAATATTTAAGAAGTTTACTAGATAAAAACAAACAAGTGAAAAAGCTAAAAGATTATAAAAAATAGTAAAAAAAAAAAAAAAAAAATTGATTTCAACCTTATCTTGCAAATCTGATAAATTAAATTACACATCAACGTTACATATTACACAGCAACACCCCTCCCTAAAAAAAGAATTTAACTTATTATATGAGATTTCGTCCTAAAAAATGTCCCCTCATATCGTTTTTCCTTTTGCGTCGCCGAGCACAGCGGAATAAAACAGCATACAGGGGTGAAACAAATAATGCGTTTTAATGTTTTTAATTTAAATATATTTAACTAATTGCAATATCGGAATACAAATAGTCAAAACATGCATTGTCATCCAAACTAAGCGTGTGTAGTGATATAATCTATATAAGTCAGTAACAACCTCCGCACCATGGTGATCATTTTGGTGTAGTGGTTAAGTTACTCGGCTTCGGACCCAAAGGTCCCGGGTTCTGTCCTATAGGATAAAAACGCGCCACTTCACGTGTATACAAAATTTCAGATCAATTGGTTGAAGATATCAGCTTCAAAATTGTGTTGCAAGATTCCACACGAACAAATTATATACATTGCAAGTTGTAGCTAAAACCATTCGTTACCAGATTTTGGGATTTTCTATGCAACAAAAAAAGTATACAATTAATGGCATAATAGCTTTTGTTGCTCCGTACCTCACAAAACCCAAAACTGTAACTGTATTCAATTAAAATAGATTGCACTAGGAATGGAGCGTTACGAATGGTTATTAAGTAATTTTTGAACACAAAAATTCGTATATTTTGATTAGTAATACTAATAACTTGTGGAAATAATATTCACAAACCAAGTTCAATTATATGTCAATATCTTACATTATACATAGAAAGAATATTTATATTATACTAGAATATATTTATGTATTATTTATATTTATATTCTATTATAAAAAGATTTCTGAAAATCAGTTTTCTAAAAATATAAGAGATTTTTTAATATATCTTATAAAAGTTAACAATTACTTTAATAAAGAAGGATGATAACATGCATATGATTTCCCCTCTATCACTTTACATGCTAGTATCTTGCTTGATGCACTCTTCAAGTAGCGCCAAATTGGTGTTTGTTGAAAGAATCAACATTTTTGTTGGCGATTAATAAATAATCAAACGTTTCGGAGTGAATAAACAGCTCGGCGCCATTCACAAAACTCATTCTACGCTTGTTTTCTCGTGAGTCCAATCTTGCGGCAGAATGCTGTACGTGAGCTGCTTTGTTGAGGGGTCCACAGAGCGCCAAGCGAGGCGTGTGGCAGGGCGCCAAATTATTATTTTGGAGACATTTTGGCAAGCTTCCGACTCTTAAACATATTCCATGAGCCTGATTTTTGAATTTTCCGAGTCTAACTATAATTACCATTACTTCCGGACGGAATTATTTAGAAAAGAAAAGGAAGTGCTCTTAAAATAAATATTGTATTTGTTCATATACGGTTCTCCATTTTTTTTATTTTGTTTTTTTCTCCCTTTTCCCTTTTTTTTAAGGAAAAAAAGCTTACACCGTTTCCGAGAAATAAAAGAAATTAACCATAAGCCTATGTAATACTGATAACATAAAGTGGAATTAGTAGGAGAAAAGAGTTACTGAGAAAGGGAGGAAATACCGAGAAATGTGTAATTGGTAATCGCATTATACAGCATATCTTTTCACGAGAAATAATGAACACCAAAGAGTACATGTAACTATTTCCATTAATTCAATAACGGAAATGGAAGTGCTGCTGCTCGGTTGTATGGGGATAGATATTCAACGAGGGGGCAACCGAATCATCAAGCTTTCGCTCAGGGGCATCAGAACATGGATTTTTTAAGGACCCCATTCTAGGGGTTCTTGCCGTTGCAACTGGAAGATATCGGACAACACTGTCCATTGTGTACTGCAGGGCAAAACCTTACTTCCATTTCATGTACAGAGAGTGCAGTTATACAGCCAGATGATCATCCACGACGTGGCGCGTTTGCACAGTAGTTTGTTAACCAAATTGCCAGTCCCCTGTTGTTTTCTGAAGAAATAATCTTTTCACATGAAGGGGTGTTCAATGCGCACATGTGGGCCTTAAGCAACCCACATAGCACTCGAGCACATGCCACTCAATAACGCCTCACTGTGTTACTCCTTACATCCGAACCCTCTTGTCTACCTGTAAACCCGGCTAGAGGTGTAGGAAGAATAGAATAATCCACAGACATTATTTCCAATCTAAGTAATTTATTAATTCTTATTAACAACCATTGATCAGACAATACAATTCTAATTAAGGTATATGAACTATGGTAAAGTGCGGAGGTGAGATACTCTAATATGGGGATACTATTACAGACCCTCAACTGAATCTAAGACAGCTTAAATGCACTCAATTACAACTACTTTACACACTAATAACTAGCTTCTATTTAATTAAGAACACAGTACCTGTACCTTTAATGATGCGGATCCTACACTGTAACTTGCAGGCACTATCTTTGGTTTGTTCAACGTCGTAGGTTCCACGCTTTGCAATCCTTTTACTAATTCTCGAACTTCAAGTTCACTCTTACTTGCACACATCAAACGTATCAACTGCAACTTGTCAACAACAACGTGTCAACACATCACTTTCTCCCTTCCTTTCCTTCACTTCACTTAACTTACATAAATCACGTTTGGTTTTTCGATGAAAGTTGGTTGAAATAAATATTTTGTTTTCAAGAGAAAAAAAGATATTAGTAGAACCGCATATAGATTCGTCACAACTGTTAATGTGCGGGCGAGTATCGTGGGGGAGAGTTTACTTGGTCCATATATCTTACCGCCTTGACTCGACACTGACAAGTATCTCGTCTTTCTACGCGAGCTACTTCCGCAACTGCTTAACGATGTCCCCGCACCTATTCAGCACCGCATGTAGTTTCAACAGGACGGGGTACTTTCTCATTATGGAAGGTGTGTACGTGACCATTTAGACTGGACATTTCCAAACAGGTGAATTGGGTATGGTGGTCCCATCACCTGGTCTCACTGATCTCCTGATTTATTTCCTTCGGATTTTTTTCTCTGGGGTGCCATGAAGAACCTTGCCCCTCTTTTCTGAAATGGACCTGGTGGCACGAATATATATCGCTGTTGCTACGATCCATGAAATGACCAATATTTTCGAACATTATCATCCAATCCATGTCGCCTCAGTGCTGTGCGTGCACACATGCCTATGGTCGGAATTTCAAACATCTTCTGTGATGCTTTTATGACGTACTTTTTATTTATTCTTGTTTTTTGTGTGCATAAAGCGTTTTACACTACATTATGTGTTGTGGCATTACTGTCTTTGTGTCTCGTTAGGGTTACGTTTCTACCCATGCTTTCCTATGTAATTATGGATTCTCTGGATGTTCTCTATCTCCCCTCCAAGTTTGTACATGGAATTCGGGGCCACCCTATATATATGCACACACATACAAACTCCTCAGCCATTTGAAAAAGAGGTTGTTTGTGTGAGAGAAATTATTTTAATAAAAACGAAACATTCTTCATAGCACTCAGAGTGTGCCTTTAAAAAACAAACATTTAGGAAGTTTTTAAAATTGAAAATTAAAATAAAATTCTACCATTTTTACCTTTTGTTAAGTATTATGCTTAAACAAATGTGCTCTTTTTGGCGGAGGGGGGGGGGACATTTTGGGCAAAAAAATTGACCGCTTAAGGTATCCGACTACCTTAAAATTGTGAATTTTGCCAAAAATTGGCAAATTTTTTTATGATTTTATTTTATAGGTCATCTATTAGCTTTATAAAAAAACCAAGTTTTTAATTTTCCATTCACTAGAACAAATACTACAAATATTTTAGTAAAAGCAGATGCCATTACTTTCAGCAAGATGTCATACTTTAAAAAGCATTTTACTCGAAATGTGTTTTTTTAATGCTCAAATGGGGCCAGCGATTGTTCAAAAAGTTTTGAAAATAATTAACTGAAGTTTTTTATGTATATTCTGTGTATAATAGTAGAAGTATTTAAACCTTCGCATTTATCAATCACTGTTTTATTACAAAATTTACAGTTCCTTGTGTTAATATAATCACTGTTGTTTTTTTAAGCAATTTCATATAATAACTAAGATAAAGTGCTCTAGTTTTTGTAAAAATTTAAATATCTCTTATCTTGAAGGTCATTTCAAAAATGAATAACATAGCAACACATTAGAATGAAAAAATTGAAAATTTGTGCATAAACCTTTGGGAAAGAATGGGCCGCGTTTATGCTATTTTTTGTAAATGTTTAGCAATTCTTTACCAATTTAGTGATAATAATTTCTTTTTCACTTCTAAATTTTAGCATATTTTTCATAAAATGTTCTAAACAAATTTAAAAACCAAAAAAAAAAAAGTTTTTAGAGGTAGTCGGACACTTTAAGGGGTTAAAAGAAAACCGATGCCAAAATAATCTAATTTCCAAAAAGGTGTTTTCCGTCATATGAACGAGAAGAATGGATGGATGAACACGGATTATACGGTACATAATGAGCCCTTTTATAAAATCCTTCAAAGTGAATTCTATTGTGATAAGGTATTGCTCATTTCAAATAAGAAATCTGTGAAAATTACCCTGGTGTCGTCTTCATCGTTTCACCTTTGATCCGAATCACAAAAACCGTCTGTAATGGCTCTCTGGGTGTTGTTCTACTTCGCATCAAAACTTAATCGAAGTGAATCAGATTCCATCCTCATTTCCGAACTGTGGATATCACACTAAAACCAATCCCCGGGTTCGTTTCCTTTGTGCATCCGGTCACTCTGGAACGAATCATTACTGGGAATGTGGTCAGCTCTTGATGAACAGATATCGTCCTTTTGGATGATTTATTCCATTTCCCCTCTCAACACCCCCTTCTCCCCTCACCGATCAAGGTAATTCGATGAAAATTAGCGCTGGGGACGTTTAAAACTCCGCACCGGAAAAGGGGGAGGGGAGGAACGACAACAGAAAATCCTTCTTTCGAGATTGATGGACGTCGTTTTAATTAACTCGTGTTCGGAAAGGGGAGAGGGCCCACTTTCTACCCACCCCCTGTCAGGTTTTCCACCGAAAAGGAGGTGGGAGGGGTAAATTAGCCGACATTTATCAAATTCCGCCGAGTTTGGGTAAAAGAAAGGACGTAACTAGTCACTCGTCAAAAAGACGTCTGGGTTGTAGAGTAGAATAGCGAAGAAATATCGTTTGAAGGTATGGTGCACCCCCCCTCAAGTAAAATTGAGATGATGTAATTTTCTTGATGTTTTTATGAGTTTTTGATAAAGTGGGTGTTCTTTTTTTATTATTATTCAGCCGGGTGATGATAATTTTTTTCTTTTGAATTTGCTCAAGAGGTCAGTTTTTTAAAAATTTCTGGCAAAGTGCTTAAGCCACGAATAATACAACTACTGAAATTAGTAATTCAGTATATTCATTGTAATTCAGTAAAACATACTGTTATTGACGTTTGATTATTCCGTGTTAACCTAATTTTTCTTTTGACATTCTTTTAATCCCTTAAGCGGTCAATTTTTATGCTCAAATTGTTCCAAAAAAGACACATTTTTTATTGTATATAACTAAGAATAATACTTAACTGGATGCGAAAATGGCAAAATATTATTTTAATTTGCAATTTTAAAATTTTTACACTTTTTATTTTATAATTGTGGAGCACAAAAACCTCAAAATGTTTGCTTTTTATAAGTACACTCTGCATGCTATGAAGAATATTTCATGTATCTTAAAAGAATTTTTCTCATACTTACAAAAAAAAATTCATGTTCATACCTCTTTTACAAACGGTTGAAAATTTCCTGTGTATATGTATGCATATATATATGCACACACAATTTGAAGCATGATGTTATGCTCAGTCTTACATTACAATGGGGACAGAGATAATATCGTCTTTTTTGGAATATCTTCCCATTTTCATTCCTTCTGAAGCAAGAAACTGCACATTGCCTTGCCAATCCCTGTTCTTTATCGAATATTTTGAAGAATCTTAACTCCAGAACTTCTATGAAAAATTCCCACCTTCCCCACAAAAAAAAAAATCCCGGTTGAGAAGTATTTCTGTACCATGGACCGACTGTATCTCTTAAAAACACACTAGCACTAATAATCTCGCTATAAGAATTAAAGGACGTGTAAATCAAAGATAGAAAAAAGAAAATATCAGTGCCCGCGTACAGTGTACGGGCGAACTGGTTGTGGACAACTTTTAGTAGCCCGTATGGTGTACGGAGAAACCAGTTAAGGGGTTAAAATTGTACGTGCAATAGTAATACGTGTGCAGTACATATTTATTGCTGAATAGGAATGCATACTACAGTTCGAAACTAGCATTCATCATTTATTATACACCAGTGGGCTAATTGTTTTAGCAAGCAATAAATTGCTCAACTCATCACTTTTCAGTTTTCTGTTCTTAACAATTCACGCTGGCTTTCCTTAACAACCTACTTAATTTTAAAATATCGATATTTTTTTTATTTTTTTTTTTTTTTTTTTTTTTTTGTGCTTGCTTTCACCAAAAGGAACTTAGTTTCTCCAAAAATATTTTATAACAATTATCAAGCTTCTACTTAATTTGTATTTGTTTAAAGCAAAAATCATAAAAAAAATTAGCAGTCATTTATTGATGAACACAGTATAGTATTTATGTATAATGGAGAATTGAAGGGGAAAAAATAGAATATGTAATCGCACACACACACACAATTTATATTAAGAATCTTACGACGATGGTTAAGCTGTTATTTTTATTTTAAGATCCTAAAATTGCTTCTTCATAATTTGACATTCTTTTCGGCACGTTTTGAAGCCAAAATTTTTCTCCGATGAACTATTTTTTCGCATAATACAACGAACTTGTTAAAAATTATTTGTGAAAGTCTCTGATATAGTAACCTACAACGGAAAAATAATTGTAGTATGTTGTCATATGTTATCAGAATGAGAAAAATAGCATTGGTCGCGCACGTTTGGCATATGAAATATATTGTTTTATGTTCTTTTAGCCATTTAGGGAGCTTTATTGTTTTAGCTACCAATAATTGATTCAACTCATCAGCTGAGCTCCTTTAGAACTCACGTCTGTTTTTCACTAATATTTAATGAAATTAATTTTTTAAAAAGTATTAATCAATAAAAACAAATTTTTCACCAGGAAGCTAAAATTATTGTTTGCAAATTTTTGTATATAAGAATTACGTATATTGCAGTTCATAGCCATAAGGTGCTACAATTTTGTAAATTAAAAATTATTCGAATTTGTCTTAGATGTCAGGGAAACTGATATTTATCAAAGTTTAAATTCCGTAAATTGTTCAATAATTGTCCAAGAAAGATGATACTTCATTTCAAAATTTATAGAAGTTTCATGAAGCCCTAGGTAATTTTTTCATGCAATATATTACAGAAAAAACCCAATCTTATTTTTTTGGAAGTATTCAAGAGGTTTTTGTATACCATTGTTTTTCAAAATGGATTCAACTAGATTCATGATTGATCTATTAAGTACGATATTTATTTCTTGACTTTTTTTCGATACGCACTACCATGCTGAAATCTAAAACAGCGTGTAAAAAATACATATAGCACTTGATCAATAAATATAATACTGAGAATTACTATATATTTGAATACATATTATTGATATTCAAATTTCTGATTATTTGGAAAAACTGAATTTTCCTTCATTATGATGAAAAAAAATTATGCTTTCAATTAGTAATTTATCTCTACATACGGTAAATATTCTGAAAGTTTAAATAAGCTACAGATATTAAATTTAAAAAGAAAAGGTTTAATTTTAAAGACCAAAAACATATCTAAAAAAAGAAAAAGAGAGAAATATACATAAAAAAAGTACAGGTAAGGAATCCCAAACATTCTTTTTATTTTTTTATTGCAGTCTTTGTCTTTTTTCTTGAATATTGCAAATGAGTCTTTTTTTTGGTACGAAGCGAATATAATGCGAACACAATATATAAAAATAGTTTTATTTTGATAAATACAAAAGGGATGTATCAAATGTTTTTTAATCAAAGGAATTTCAAAATAAAATATTATAATCGGGAAGAAAAAAGTAAATGCATATGTATGGTGAAAAAAAATTTTGTTCACCCAAGTATAGTTTACTTTAGAAAATGTCCTTAAGAACATAAAAAATATGCAAAATTGTCGTTCATTCTAATTATTATAAATGATATTTAAATAAGAAAATTAAGAGTTTTATATGAAAAGAAAGCCTTTTATATAAACAAAACAAATTTTGAGAACTTATGCATAAATAAAAATAAAATAAGTATTTGAAATCGAATCTTGTACTTTTAACCCGAAACTATAAGATTTTAATGAAAAAATTAATTTTCATATTTCTATTTAATGCTAAGAAGTTTTCGTATAGCATTATATAATTTCGGAAATTGCTCTATTTTTCGGAAACTATAATTTAAAAATCTTTTAAAATACTTCGAAACTAAATAGCTATGCGGATGTATAACAATTCGTATTTTATGAATCCTGCAAAATAAAACCAGTTTAAATGAAAAAATTTCAAACAATCGGAAGTACAAAAACAAAAATTATTATCCATGTTTAAACAAATAAAAAATAAAGAGATATCATATAAAGATATTAAATTACAAATATTCTTGATGATTTTTTTTTTCATTTTATTCTATTACACCAAAAAAAAAACACAAGAGAAAAAAAATATTCTCTAAAGATATCCGATTACGAATTATTTTTAATAGACAAGGACAAAACACATGTATCAAGGACATAAAATGATATAGTAAAAATAATTATTCTAAGGGAAATAAAAATCATTAAAAGAGGGAAGAAATAGTTCCAAAGAAAAGATTTCACCTGTCTGGAGAAGAATTTTATCGAAAAAAAGAATAAATGCTATGGAATGCATCGACAGAAATAAAATAAAAAAATGGCAAAAGAAAAATTCGAACAATATCGCGATTCTTCTTTTTCTAAGTATTGTTCGTCGTACAGCGCAACGATATTAGCTTTGTTACCAATGGTTTAAAAATACATCTGTTCTGATCGAAAGTGTGTCCTACTTGGAAGGATAAAAGAATAAAAAATTGAAACATAGAAGAATATGGTGAAAAAATGGCTCTTGTGCCGAACACAGAGTTTGTTTGCGTTAAGGATCTTCTGAGTAACGGCGGAACTACGATGATCTTAAAAATGTTTCTCAAAGGAGAAAGAATCTATATTTTTGGTTTACCGTTGGCAACGAAAGTTTTGTTTACTTAGAAGAATACAAAGTTTCTTTATTTGAAAAATATACAGCGTATAAATTGCAAAAGCAGCTCTTTCATTGAAAGGAGTCTTCTGCACTTTCCAGTTGATTTGCGCAGTGATTCACTGTGAGTGTATATATATATATACTTTATGTGTTATGATAGATATTTTGCAACAGCAACAAAACCATTTTTTTTCTCTCACTAAAAATTTATTTCTTATTTCCTTCAAGAAAATGTACACATTGCTTATCTGAAACCGTATTCGAAGATATTTGATGTGAACCATTTTTTCATTCTAAACATTGGTTTTTGGAAAAATAAAAAAATTTTAATTTTACACCTATATATATATACATGTTATTTTTTAAACATAATATGAAAGGACATTGAACCCGGAGAAATCAGCTTTTTTATTAAAGTATATTGTGGAGGATTAATCAATGGAATATATGTGTTACCGTTAAAGTGTGAAATCCGTTATTTCATATCAATAACTAGGTATTTCATGAAATAATTAGACAAGCCTGTTAAAATATGTAAAATTATTGAAATCTACGATTTAAAATATCCGACTACTTACGATATTTTTTTTTTTTTTTTGAAAAAATGGAGATATGGAGAATTTTTTTGTTGTTTTTAGATTTCTTTAGTACATTTTAAGAAAAATAGTCTAAAATTAAGAAGAAAAAATAAATTATTGTTACTAAAATGGGAAAAAACTGGTAAAAACTTTTAAAAAATAATCTAAATGCCGCAAATTCTGTACCAAAAGTTTATGAACAAATTTTCAATTCTAATGTATTGATATATTATACATTTTTTAAATGACCTTCAGGATAAGAGATATTTTAATTTTTACGAAAACTAGACCACTTTATCTTAGTTATTATATGTAATTTTTTTAAAAAACAGTGATTATATTCACATAAGGGACTGTAAATTTTGTAGTAAAACAGTGATTCATACATCTGAAGGTTATTAAGGTGACAAAAAATTTCACAGTTAATTATCTTCAAAACTTTTTTAGCAACCGCTGGCCCTGTTTGAGCATTAAAAAAACGCATTTCGAGTAAAACGCGTTTTAAAGTATGACATCTTGCTTAAAGTAATGGCATCTGCTTTTACTAAAACACTTGTAGTTTTTGTTCTAGTGATCAGAAAATGATAAACTTGGTATTTTTATGAAGCTTATAAGAGGGCATTTAAAGTAAAATCATAAAAAATTTGCCAATTTTTGGCAAAATTCATAATTTTATTGTAGTTGGATACCTTAACTAGGTATTCTATAGAATAACGATTACTTGATCGTTAAAGTATGAAATACAGCGCTCGAAAGTCCTTTGAAGCGATTCTAGTTGCTTTGCAATGACTAGTGTGTGCGTGTACGCTTCATTCCGTTGCTTTTAAGCGTAGTATTTAGGCGGTGTATTTATGTTAGCGTTTTACATTTTGGATTATTAACAAATATTTTTTGCTACCTGTTTTCAAGCAATGACATCTGAAAGAATGGATGACTAACCTGTAAATAAGAAAGGTTCAAGGCGAGAGATTTGAATATTTGTTAAATAACCGTGGGACAAAAGAAAAAAGTGCTGCACTTAATCGTGAAAAATTATTAACTTTGATAGCAGAAGTAAAAAGTCCTAAAAGTACCACGTGATCATTGGTTACTCCAGCATTATGATATCATTTAAGTTCAAGGATTAGTAAAACTCATTGTACAGTAACAGATGCAAAACATATTCTTTTTTCTCTTTTCTGTTTAACTAATGTTAGCAATATGAGCAATGATAAGTTATATTATCTGCTTTTCCTTATTATTTAAATGGCCACGGTAGCTAAGTGGTCAAGGTATCGGATCATGGCAGGCATGTCATGAGTTCGAGCCCAGTACCATTAAAGACCCGCCGTATAGGGAAGCGATGTACGTCAAGTCTGTCGAGAGTTCAAACGTCCTCCCGTTGGTGTGGTAGGTAGGAGAGGGGGAAGGGGTTCCAGCTCAGGTGTCGTCCTCGTCATTTGACCATGGTTCAAAATTACGAGGTCCGTCACCAAAAGCTCTTGTGTAGCTGAACAGTGCGACGTTAATATTCACTCTCTCTCCTTACTATTCATCATCCGCAATAGGGATGAAATTTTTTTCGATTTTTTAGCTATTTATGACCAATTAATTTATTAAATAATTTTTAAGTTGTTTATTTTTCACTTTAACGGTTTGTCATCAGTTATTTTATAGAATAATTAGTTATTTCATAGAATAACTAGGTAAAGTATGAAATTTTTCATCTATTATATTCTTTAACTGACTTGTCTAGTTATTTCATGAAATATCTACTTATTCTATGAAATAACTGAATTATATATATTTTAACGGAAACATATAGACACACAATTTTAGGATTTCCCTTAAAATTCTTTCAGCCGGGGTTTTCCTCAAAAGGTGGGAAAAAATGAGTAAAATGTCGACTGAAATAGTAGGAAATATAAACGAGTCCTTAATAAGCTGTGTTAGACAAATTAATATATTTTCAAGCCAAACAACAACACACTTTACGCCTGAATTACTTATATGACGTGCAATGGAAAACACTTAGTTCACTTTCAATCGTAAAGAAAAATTATATTAAGAAAAAAAAACTTTAAAACACATGACTATAAACTCGTGACATTTTTTTGTGTGATAGTTCTGTGGTGTTTTGTGTGATATGTTTTAGAAAATGAATTTTGAACAAATATAGCTCGAAAATATTTGAGGTGCTTTAGTAGTATAACACTCCTTGATACGAAAAATTGTAAGAAATGCAGTAGGTAGCACTAAAACAGAATTTCTAAAATTCCTACTACACACATACCAATAAATTTTTTCCCAAAATAATTTTATCTCGATTAAGCTAGATTTAGTTTTTCAATGTCATACAATCATGATGTCATAGAAACTCTTATCCTGAATAAAATAGTACACAGTAAAATGCACATTATTAGCTTTTGTAACGCGTTTGAAATAAAACAGCATTTAAAAACTTAAATTGACTTGAGAATGATAGTAGAAACTTGTTCATAAGCTGATGGTAGTTTAATACATTTAAGGCAAAATCTATATTTGGTTCTGCAGAAATGTATATAAATTAATCCATATCTCTCCATCCATACACAATAACTTTTCATTATGTTCCATTTTAGTATGTTGGCTCAAATATTTATTACCTAAATGGATTCATTAAGAATTAAATATAGATTAATTTCTCTTGACCAAGGAGTAAAATGGAATGAGCTTTTCAAGAAGACTGTCATAGGCATCTCACATCTATAGAACTAACACGTTTCAAATCCATTAAACTCTCTACTAAATAAGTATCAAGCGATTTTAGGACGAATTTTCCACTTGTTTTCTTTTACTTATTCAGAATAGTATATAAAAAGCATTCCTTTGTTTGACCACTATTGGAGAAGCAGAGAATAGAGACAAATTGGTCACTTTGAAGCTCTGCAGAGAAGCAAGAAAAGAATCTGTTCTCTGTGTGAAGCTACAAAGTGGTCCGTCTGTCCATGTCTTCAAAGAAGGCGACATGCTGTAGCGTGACTTCTACCCATACTTCTAGAGAAGAATAAATTCGGAGAAAACGTTCGAATCCCGCAGGTTGGTTTTTTCCTCGTCACGGACCACTGAGGAGCACACTGCAGCGCCGTGAAGTAGAGAACCCGGTACCCTTTAAGTTTAACCCGCACGTTCGTGCTGGAACATTCCCCGTTTCAGAGTGGTAGCAAACTTTTTTTTATTATTTTTTCCTGTGTCATTGGGGTCATAATAGCATTAATAACCGGAAAGATGTAATATTTAAAGATAAAAATAATTCGGGTCTAAGCAGGATAGCTGGGTGAGAGCTGGGTCTTGTGACGTTTGAGATAAACACAGGTAGCGTGATATTGATTAATTTAAATATTAAGTTTAATTCCTTCTCAGCTGTTATTTACAGAATATACTTTGAAGTTGTTAAAATTGTAGAGATTATTAAAGTTAAAAAAATATTGTTTGTGAAGAGGAGGAGTTTTTGTGTGCGTCCATGTTCAGCGAAGTTTTCAGATCATTTCCCATTCTCTCTCTCTAGGGTCTCGGGTATGACCGGGGCTGGCGTCTTTAGCTTCGAGTTACGTCTGATTCGTGGGCGGAGTAAGGGTCCCTCGTGGTGTTAAAGGTTGCCGGGGCGATGTCCAAGACAAGACCACGCAATATCTTAAGGGTGCAGATGTCATTGCACGTGTGGGGATCATTTCCTCAAAAGAAGCCGATTCCCATCTGTGTGGCGGGAAAGGGGTACAATAGAACATTACTAATGGAAGCATTCCAAGAAAAGAGCATGATATAGAAAAAAAAATGTTACGATCGTCGTTGTTAAAAGGCATGCTGTGATGTATATTTTATTGCTGAGTGACACGGTAAGATTTATGGCAACAGAATCCTTTGGAATATAAATTTGTACATGATAACGAAAATGATGAGAAAATAATAGTAATGAAACACATGGTTCTAAGATGACCTTCAATGACATTGTATTAAGTGAAGTAATTCAATCACTGCGGTCTTTTGATAAAACGCTGGGTTTTATATGGCGCATAAAAATCTGCAGTAAAGAATAGAGTTGCGTAACATCCTGAGTTATAAGACATTTAATGATGAGACATTCAGAAATATATTGTAATGCAGTGCTTCTCAAACTTTCAACATTTGCGACCCAATATTCAATCATAATTTTCATCGCCCCCTCCCTCCATACAATAACAATGCATTGAATTCTATACTACTATACTTTGACGCTAAAGCTAAAATGTGACATTAACCTCTTAAGAGCCACCGGCGTATATAAACGTCTCACTCGTCCAAAGCATTAATTACCCGGACGTATATATACGTCTTTCCGAAGTTCGATCTTTTCTGTGCACTGCTATTCATAAAATTATTCCGAAGTTTTTGAAATGCAATAAAAGGACCTTGACTCTCCCCACCCCACCCCCCTCTAATACATCACATACGCCAGCCTACTTGGAAAACGGTGGCATTGGGGAGCGAATCACGTAACTTTTAATTGGCAGTTAAATGAATTAAATATAAACCGTACAAATTATCAAGATAAATATTAATTTTTGGATATAATTTTATGTGTGACAAGTCCATGAGGTCACTGGTAATTATTAAACTTGTTCTTAACATAGTATTGTTAAATTAATTATAAAATACATCGTGCAGTACTGATACATTTATAAGTGTATTATATCAGCGTAAATGTGTATTTTATTTTCTATGTCATAATATTTTTTGTTTGTTTATTTTCAGCCAATCTTTTGTTTTCGACTTTTCAATATGCTCACACACCCCTCGTACAGCTATCATGCCTCTCTGGGGAGGGGGGGGGGAACGCCCCACAGTTTGAGAAACGCTGGTGTAATGCCAATTTGTGTAATCCAATGACGTAGCAAAGTATTAAGAACCATATTTAAAATAGTATTGAGTAAGTGCGTATTTTAGTGTGACTACCAGAGTTATGAGAACTGCTCAGTATTTCAAACTTAGCCCGTGTACTGAAAGGATTATCCAACACGCGTAATAACAACAATGTAATATAGCACACGTAATAATATCTATAAAGAAGTCTGTCAGTGAATAAATAGGAAGCTGATTTATAATCTTAATACAATAATGTATATTTATAATATATTTATAATCTTAATACAGCCTTGTTTAATCCTATAAATTCTTAATAAGTCTAGAGATTGTTTTTGATTAGAATGATAAAATGCGTCATTTATGTGATGTATTTTCAAAGTATAGACATTGAATATAAGCTCGTTGAATATAAGCTCCGCATTTTGGGGAAAAAACATTCTGATATTTACACTGCTTGAAAATAGCTGAAGAAACAGTTATATTTTTCTGAATAATTAAGAACAGATAATGATTGAAAAAATGAAACACATATTTAGTAGGGACGATGGACAATTATTATAGTGCAAAATGGTACAGATATCGCCACATCGAAGAATTAAAAACTTAAATATAAAAAAAGGTGCTCTCCTTGGATGATCTCCAAACAGCCACAAAAAATTTATCTTCAGGTCAGAATGATGCAGACATGAGTAACTTAGCAAGATGTGTGTTGACCACGGTCACTAATGCACATTTTGCATCTGTTCTCCGTGCTCTTCACTAAACTATCGAGGAGTCCTTGGGAGAAATTACCCCCCTTCTCTCTCTCAAAGTGGTTTTGAGTTGCACTGTACGGGGAAGGGATGGTTCTTTGTGCAACACGTCTGCCAAAAGTAATGAGCATCCGAGGCGTGTTCCGAAGGATTTAGGTCGGTAAAGTAAGTAGGCCATTGAATACGGAGAATATTTTCACTTTGCAGTGTGTCCAATACCTCAACACTTTTGTGTGACTGTGCATTATCGTCCATAAACAGAAAATCTGAACCTACAGCACCTCTAAAAATACGAACATGATCCAGAATAATATTTCTGCAATACCGTTGCGATGTAACGCTTCCTCACTCAAACATGTGAAGCATTGTTCTGTCATTATGCATGATGCTTGCCCACACCATCACTCCTGCGCTCTAGCGATTACGTTCACAAACCTTTGTGCATGACGTGTTCCACGCTCTCTCCACATTAATGGGTGGCCAGAATCACTTGTCCAACTGAAACGAGATTCGTCGAAGAACATTACTCTAAGCCAATTTTGATGATCTCATCCAACATTTTCCTTACACCAGCATGATCTTTCTCAATGATGGAGTGGTTGAAGTGTGATGCAACTAACAGGCTTCCGTGTACACAAACTAACTTGATTTAATCGCCGTGAGATGGTTCTTGCGGAAACATGCGTAGCGGTTGCAAGGTTTGCAGCTATCTGGCCAGGAGTGAAATTTCTGTTCCTTTTTGCCACGATGGTTACATGGCGATCCTTTTAAGATATGGTGTTCCTACCACGCCCCCCAGTATGCTTGGTAAATCATTTCCACCTTCAGCGGCTTTTTTAATAGCGAGGTGACACTTTTTGATACACCCTTTGCAGCAGCTATAGTGGTGACACTTTAACCTGCTTCCAGTCATCCAACTACTCGTCAATGATCGTAATCACTCAAGTGATGTCTTGCTGACATTTTGCTCTTAATTATTACGAGAACCAAACATAGAGTTTCATAGAAAAAAACTTTTGTAACATTCCAACACTATTTTCGTCAAACATCAAACAGCATGAATTTTCGCATGAATCATGAGCTTGTACGCACTGTCTTTTATACAAATAACGAATCCTGGTCTACCACACCTTCTGAACTTGAAATTACTTTTATTGGTCAGCTGTGTCTTTGGCGCAATTTTGTATAAATCACTCGTTCCTTAGCAATTGTCAAGCAATGTAATACATACGTTAAAGCAGTGAACTTCAAACTGTGTTCCACGGAACCCTGGGGTTCTACAAGGCACTGGCGTGTATAGTACTTAGTGGTTCGATTAAATTTCCCTCAAGACTCTTTTTTAGATATGAGAACCTTGTTAATGGGAATGCAGTTACACATGTTGGAGTTTCTGTAGCTTGGGGGCCCGGTATCATTGATACGGCTGCTAAGCCCCTGCTACAAGGGATCCCAAGTCTCAATAAAAAATCGAGAAAAAAATCATAATTGTATGTGCAAAATGGATTCACATTACATATGAAGTTTATATAACCACAAGTATCTAAAACTGATTCCAGTCATTAAAACTGAAAACATAATTTTTACATAATATAACATTATTTGTAATACTTTTTAAGCTTTTATTATAATATAATAAAAAAAATATTCAAATGTTTTTTTCTTCCTATGCTCTTCCAATGTTTCACCTACAAGATTGTGAATAATTTATTGTTTACTATCCGTGGTTCCATGAAATAATTTTACCCTCGTTAGTACTGTGCTTTGCTAAACAAAATAATTTCAAATAGAAAATGCTCCTTTTCTCATTTGAGAATGAAATAACTTTAATGAAATAGTGAAAGCAATTTATCGACATATCAATAGATTCGACATTAAATTCTAAATTTAAGCAACAAAAGCTCCTAAATTTTAGGCGGCTAATTCTGTCATGCAAAAAAAAAAAAAGGATTTCTTACACAGATATAAACGTTTTAATGCCATTCAAAATAATGCATTTAAGTGAAAAATATTTCTAAACGTGAGTGACTACAAACACAAATGAAACGTAGAATATGAAATGCGACCAGAAAATTTCAATAGTCCTAGGCTTCGACAATTTGTGTAAAAGGAATGTAAGAGCATATCCCAGTTACTAAATATAATGCATGGGTAGGTGACAAGGGGAGCACAAATTAATAGTATGGTTGAGTAAATTATATAAAAATTACAGTGAATCTTTAAAAGAACAAATACACTGCTGACCACCGTAAATGCAACACCCTGAAGGAAGCACGCAAATAACATGAAATTTACAACATGCATTAGCAGAGGTGAGATATGCAAATGATTAGAATTTCAGCGAAGACACACATCAGGCAGGCCTGTGGAGCCTCCTCAAAGCGCTATTTAAGGCTTGGAGATTTCGACGATTTCAAGTTCGGCAATGGTGTTTTTCTTGTGGTTTTTTCAAAAAACGATCAGTTATGTCTCGTAGAAAACAGCGATCAGCTTTTGAACAAGTATCCGAGTTCGACAGAGGAAGGATAATGGCCTACCAAGATTGTGGATTATCTTTCAGGGAAATCGGTTGTCGTGTTGGACGAAACCAAACAACTGTAATAAGGATATGTGACCGTTGGATGCAGGAGGGTACGACGGACCGACGTGGTCGATCGCATCCACGTCAGTGCACCACTTCACGTGAGGGCAGGCAAATTGTGCGCATGGCAGTGACGGATCGCTCAGTCACATTACGAACTATAGCACAGCACATTGAGTCTGTAACGCATCATTCAGTGTCTGCGCGTACCATTCGGAGCCGTTTACAGCAGAGTGGTCTGTCCGCAAGACGTCCATTGCTTGGTCTACCCTTGACGCAGAACCCCAGACGTCTCCGCCGCCAATGGTTTGATGAAAGAAGGATGTGGGCGGCAGAATGGAATGAAGTTGTCTTTACTGACGAGTCACGCATCTGTCTGTAACACCACGATGGTCGGATTCGAGTCTGGAGACACCGTGGAGAGAGGATGCTGAACAGCTGCGTTATGCACCGCCACACTGGTCCTGGTATTATGGTATGGGGTGGTATTGGATATCACTCTCGCACTCCTCTAGTACGCATTGCCAGTACTTGAAAGAGCCAGCGCTACATCTCCGAGGTGTTGAAACCAGTTGTCCTTCCTTACCTTCAGGGCTTGACCACAGCCATATTTCAACAGGATAATGCGCGACCACACGTAACACGCATTGTCCAAAGGTTCTTCGTCAATCACCAGATTGAATTGCTTCCCTGGCCGGCTCTCTCCGGATCTTTCGCCGATAGAAAACATGTGGTCCATGGTTGCTCAAACGATTGACCCAGATTACACCCCCAGCTGCCACACCAGATCAACTTTGGCAACGTGTGGGAGCTGCTTGGTCTGCTGTACCCCAAGAACACATCCAGAGTCTCTTTGAATCAATGCCGAGGTGTGTGGCAGCGGTGATCTCCAACAATGGCGGCTACTCTGGCTACTGATTCTGGCAGGAACCACACTTGACAGAAGTCTATAAACTTAATCATTTGATACTTGGTTAACATGTTATCTACAAAATAAATTTTGTTGTGCTATCTCTTGTCTTTCTTGGTGTGGCATTTACAGTGGCCAGCAGTGTGCAATACTTAAAAAAAAATTTTTTTACATAAAGTACTTGTAACGTTTTGATCTACATTTAAGATGCATTCGTCTAAATGTGTGTGAAATGGGGTTCCTCAAAAACCCCTTATAGTTCTATGGGTTCCGTAAGTAGAAAAAGTTGGAAGATAGACCACAGTGTTAAAGTAATCATGTCACACAACTCATTAATACTATATAAATATTTAGATTTATATGTAATAAATTGTATATTTATGTTCTTAAAGCCAAAAAAATTGTTTTCGAAGGAATTTTTTATGATAAATTACAGGCAATTGTTTTGATTTGTGTTCCTATGGTTAATGTATCCTTTCATGCAAGATAGTAAAAGCATTGATCGGAAAAATCGAGTAGCAGATAAAAGAAAATTGAGAAGAGCTTTATTCCTACATATTTAATTCCTACATATTCTGTATCGATCTTCACCAAGGAAAAATATTCGATAACAAGTATTCTTGAAAGAACAATAAAATATTTATAATCATACTTGTAATTCATAATTGCGGGAGTACATATATTTTTCAAAATGAGCTTTTCCTTATTGACGAATTTTTTCAATTCTTACGTATTATACTGCCGACCAATCTCAAAGTAAAAAGAAATCGCCAATTAAAAAGTGGCCACGTAATGCTATCATTAATATTAATGTTTCCTGACATGCACGGGATTGGTTTCCCATTACATGTCGTGCCATTTGGCGACGTCTGTTGATTTGAAGAAATTGGTCAACGGTATAATACGTAGATACGAATGTTTTCTATTACGGAGAACTAAATTTTTCAAAATTTTAGGGTACTTAAGTATTATTGCAACCATATTGGCGACATTATATGAAACAAAGCATATGGTTGCCAATTAAGCGTGCGAAATCGGGGTTGCCAACTAGCTAGTTATTTGAACGTTGACATTGTTGCGATAGTACTGTGACGGTTCTATCTGAACCCCTACTACTAATTGTCCTTTTGGAGAATTTCTGGTCTTTAAAAATTATTTTGTTATAAAACTCCGCTTCGAAGAAGAAAATATGTTTATGTTAATTAAGACTACTATATAAAGTCTAGGTTTTCGGTTAGCGCGAAAGATAGGATAGACTGCTATCGGAGCAGAGATTAATCAAATTGAATATGAATCGCGGATATTTAATATTTGCTAATTGAATTAATTAAGGTGATGAATTGTCACTGAGATTAAATCCAGATCAAAAAGATAAGAAATCGAAGTTATCGCCTTGAGTAAGTGTGGTTAGCATAACAGTTTTCTCCTATCTCACTCACCTAGTTTATTGTCGGCATAGTGATTAATTGGGAGGGGGGGGGGATCGCTTAGATTGGAACGATTGAATTTGTGTGTTGATTAATATTGTGAACAAATTAGTTTGTTTTGCTAAACTATGGCTAGTGTTCCTTCCAATCCTCCTACACCTTTAGACACGCAGGCAAGATTATCACTGTACGTAAGTACAAATTTTGGGTATACAAATAATTAATAAAGTAAAATAAAAGATGAAATTCAATAGCAGACGAAAAGATAATTGCTCTAAACATTATATCCTTTACATGCATTTATTCGAGGAAAAATTAATATTTAAGCATTCTTTCATCAATTATCAGCGGATGATTAATGATATATATTCCTGGATTTAATTCATTTTTTAGTACAAACCCAAACAATACTGGATGTATTGTTTGTTACTAAATATTCACTAATACTTAATAATTTTCTAAAGATGTATTACTGAGAATGATCTGCTTCCATTTATCCAATATAAAACATTAATTTATTCATCCACCCTATTTCATTAATTAAAATGCTTGTTTCCGTTTATCAACGTAGAAAAATAACCCAATAAATGTTTCAGCTAGGAAGTAAATTTCATATAGAGAATATTTACATTGTTGAAGCTTGAGTAAGCATGAAAACAATTACGAAAGCGAAACTAGAATGCTATTGCATCCCTAATTCTAACAATGTGAGAAATCTTATTCTTAAAACATAATCGGATAATATTTTAAACGGAGAGGCGCAGCTTCTACCTCATTTCGAATCTGCTTTCTCATTACGATTGTTTTGTGACGTTTCTCCAAAAATGGATTTTAATGGCATGATTCTACAAAATTCGGTAGATTTACTTTCATTTTATCCTCTGCATAACAACAAAAGCAACAACAGCAAAAAACTAATGAATGCAGCCATTGTGTTTTCGGGCATCTCATGTTCTACGTGGAGGCTGGGAGTAATTACGTGATTCGGCGCAACAAGTTGTGAGCGGGAGAAATATTTTGGGTGCAAACTTTAATGATGTCTTTTGTCTCATGCAGTAGCGGAACAAAAAAATTCGCAAGGAGAGAAATGAAATATCATCAGGCGTGTGGAAGATGAACAATGACCAACGAACTCGGGTTTTCATTTTCTAGCTCTTTTAGAAAATTTTGCAGCGTTCAGATCTCTTACGGACTGGGCTTGAATAGGACAAACGGTCTGAAGGATTCCCACGTTATCGTGCATGTTTTAATCTCTCTCTTTATATATATCCATGTTGTAATCTTCGAAAATATTTAAAAATCAGATAAATGCCTACTTTTTAGTCCTTATAAAGTATTTTATAAAATAATGAATCTATAAACTAAACTCAGCGGCGTAATTGCCCTAGAGGGCCACAGCCTACAGCACCGAGATCAGTTTTCATGACCTTGGGCACTGAGGTGCATTTAGCAGATGTTCCAGTCAGACTGGGGGGTTCCCAAGCAAGCTTGGTTCTGATTTATCAGCCCACTGAAGGTATGAAAGGTTCAGTCGATCTTGCCCAGCCCGGGGCTTGAATCCCGAACCTGCTACGTGGAAGCTAGGATTTGTAATCCCGGGATTTAATTTTTGTCTCAATTATATTTTGAATTTTTTTCAAAGTATTGTGAATCTGGTATTACATTTAATGTATCTTATTTACTTTTTCTGTACTGTATACGTTTAATGACAGTTTTCTTACGTGTTGAACCTTGAAGGGTTCGAGGCGGGTGTGTATGTTAAACCGGGAAATTTATATGTTTTCCATTATTTTCTTCTGTAACTTTCTCTCCATCGCGAGTGGGGTCAGAAAACGGACATTTCTCCCACCCTCAGAATGTCCGGTGTCAGATAACTTGGACATAGGCAATTAGAATTCTTGGAAGATATCTAGTCGGGTTTTCAGTCCCAGATTTCCGAAACCCTGGGATCCCAGTTTTTTTCCAATACGGAAATCCCGGGATTAAAATAACTGATTCCGGGATGTAATTTTCGTCTAAATTACATTTTAAAAATATTTTCACAAAAAAATTTCTAAGAATTTAATTTTTAAAAATTTATATTTTGCTTATGAAATATGTACGTAGAATTTTTTTATGCAATTATAAGTGCTATAGGTAAAAAA
Organism: Trichonephila clavata; assembly: GCA_019973975.1. NCBI lineage: Eukaryota > Metazoa > Arthropoda > Arachnida > Araneae > Nephilidae > Trichonephila > Trichonephila clavata. The sequence continues at coordinate 13,567 of BMAO01003838.1, read as the reverse complement.
AATTATGCACAGCTCTCATTTCTCGTACGGGAGAACGTTGTACAGATCTAAGTGGCTCACTGCAATGCTTAAACAATAATATAAGCAACATCTCAAGAATAGATTTTGTCACAGTTCCTTCTTCAATTAAATGCTGTTAATTAATAGTGAACCTTCTTGGAAGACTTGAGACACTTCAAATCTCATTGCATTACTAACAGCTCATGCAACTCGATCTTCAATTTCAAATGAGGTAACACTCGAAATTGATTCACATTCTGATTCAATAACTGGATCAATTTATATACTAAAACCATTAAGTGTAGCAGAAGAATTAAATAAAGTTATCAAAGAGGTATATGCATCAATGCAGTCTATTAGATTTGAAACACTGTCATCAAAAATTCAAAAAGAAATGTCTCTTTTTTGAAAATGGAGGGAAACGTGGTGACTGAATGAAAAGAACATACTCCTATTTAATGACGATAATACCTACTATTAAAGAATCCGAACTTGCATTTTCTTCGGCAGGACAATTGGTAACAAAAAATAAGAAGCCGTTACAACGATGGAACGCTGGAAGAGCTGTGTTTTTATAAGCTTATTTACAGAAACACAAGAAATGAAGAAATGCTTTTTTTTTAAAGTTTCATTATGTACTATTTTTATTTGTTTTTTTATGATGATTTAGCTTTTTTATTTGTTTCATTAAAATAATATTAAATATATTTTTAATTATATTTTCAATTTTATTATGCAATTTCAACTAAGCTAATATGTAAGTATTTTTAATAAATAGTCCAATCCTAATCCCGGAACCAATCCCGGGATTTGGATAATGTAATCCCGAAATCCCGGGATTAAAAATATGACACGTGATTGCAAACCCTAGTAGAAGCACGATACACTACTACACACCTACTTGGCTCCAATGAATCTATATAATTAATTATACTTCACTCAGTACTATAAACGAAAGGGAAAGGCTGACTAACAGCTAAAAAACAAGGTTTAACATTAAAAGAGCAATTCATCAGCATATCTGCTTTTCTACACAGCGGGTCTTAAGTGGCAACAAAGTCCGAAATCAAGACACGATAATGTAAGGCATAAATTCGCGGTCATTACTATTCGCCCGCCGCAGCCTCTATAATTCTTAGAAGACAAACAAGAGCGTTTTAAGGCATGGCTTAAAGTTAAATGTTTAAGGTTTTAAGGTTTTCGAGCTGGCAACAGTAGCAATGTTGCATTTTTATGTTATGTCCATTGTATGTGCCTAGGCCTAAGCCTACCACCATACACCATCATTTAGTTCAAAAGGGGCAGTCGGTCGAATTGGTTTGTACTTAAGTTTATGAGATTGTGAAGTCACTGGTGGGGATTACTTTTTCAAAAGATCCTAGGACCCAAGGGCGTAGCTATCGCCGTATCAGCCGTATCAATGATACGGGTTCCCAAAGCTACAGGGGCCCCAACATGTGTAACTACAGTCCATTAACAGGGATCCCATATCTAAAAAAGGGCCCCGAAGGAATTTTAATACAGGGCTCCCTCAGAGCTAGCTACGCCAGTGCTAAGACCTCAAAAAAAATCCTTAAATGTCACTTAAACCAGACTTTTGCGGTCAAACTCTTTTTACATGCAGAACGATTTTCGTAAAGTAAAATTTTTGACTGAAGACACCAAAAAATGTCACCTGTTTTTTATCTTTTTTTTTTTTCTGAAAAAATAATTTTGGCATCTAGAAAATAAGTGAATAATCTCTTGAGGGTAAATTGACTGGATTAAAATGATCAGGAACATGAACCCCATTGGCTAAGTTTCTGATATGTATCACCATGTATAGTAAAAAAGTTGCCCAGACATCAGTACAGGGCATTTTAGAAATTTGTCCAGTAAAAAGTCCTTAAATTATTAAAATTCAGCTTGATAATGCCCCCTGATAGTCTTACACCAACTGCACAGGCAAGTAACGAGGAATAGTAATATTTTTCAATGGAGCTACTCTTTTTTTTTTTTTGCTGGGTTAAGTTGACAAGATATATTCCCTCTGTTTTGTATTTTCAAGACAATGCATGCAACATAGTACATGGAGATGTTTTAACCCCTTCCTTAGCTCACTCTCTAAAGGTTTTCGAGGAATGCTCACATTTTTCAATCAGTCCAGCTGTTCCTCTATTTTTTAAAAGATCCAGTTAATTTTTCTGGCAACACACATCGCACTAAATTTACTTTTCCAATATTATAAATGTAATATTGCAAGAATAAATTCAATTAAATTTGGGTTCTTTTCTAGACGGCCATTTGACGAAATGGAGTTTCTTTTCCTTCGTAGAAACATCGAAAACCAAAGGTGTAAGTATTTTCGCATAACTACGGTTTGCGGGGTATAAGAAGTAGTTTTCATTATCTAAATCCGATATCTTCTTTCCTCTGGCAGAACTCAAGCACCTTTTGATAAACTTCTAAATCACCATAGGTTTCTTATGTTCTCACATCTAACAATTATCTTTATTCTGCTACTTTGTGATCGGTGAAGTCATATAAGGGAAACAGAGTGACCCCCGCCTAAATCATTTTTGACAGTTGAATCAAACAAATCTGTTTCTCTTTATTGAGTTCCTCATATTCTGTGCTAGATCTGTTTATGCTTTAAAAATCTAAATCCCATAACTCACTAGTTTTTCATTCTTATCGAATAAAAAGATTACAATTTTAGAATTATCTTATTACATCTAGTCTGAGGATTATTACCCATAACACAGTCCATCCATCTTAAATGTGGTTCTATAGCAGCTAAGCCCCTAGATAAAATTTTAAATTTCCCTGTCAGCAACTTTCCAAAAATAACTGTACCAATGTATGTATCAGTATTGTTATATACATTTCCCTAAAGAAAGATTTTTATTAAAACTTTCAAAATCTAAACATTATATCCCATACTGTTCTGCTTCTTCAATCCTGAGAATATTAAACAGATAATTACTTGGTCATAAAATCTATCAAAGTTACTTAAACTCGAGAAATATAACTTAAATGAATCCTAAAATGATTGTGATTTCTAGTTCTCTCAACAACGTCGAAAAAGCTGGGCGTCATTTTTTCATATCTCATCACATTATATAATTCATTATAGAAATAATTTCTTAGGTTGTGTAACATCACACCAACCTTGTATCAAAGACTATTCCGGAAGTGATTTCATTATTTAAACAATTAAAGTTTGCAATGGGCCCAATTCATGCAACGTCATAGTCACATGATAATGATAATCACGTATTTTTAGCTAATCAGTTCAAAAACTCATATGACGTCATAGTCACATGATAAAAGCAATCGTGTGTTTCCAGCTAATCAGTTCATGCACTTCCCTGTTGCCAACTTATGATCTTTTCAGAAACTTTCTCTTAAAAAATACAAATTTGTCAACAACAATAATAATGCACATAGGTAGATGCACATAAGTTATAACTTTTGAAGCTATCATTTAAGGAATTAGAAGCAGCTGGGTACTTTAAAACATTTCTAATTTATAAAGGCCCCTCGGTTTTTTTTTTTTTTTTTTTTTTGTATTTAGATCAGCGTTTTTCAAACTTTGGGGCGCGCCCAACGTGGGAGGAATGGTATCTCTATGTGTGTGTGCGGGGGGGGGGGGGGGTGCGAGCATATTAAAAAGTTGAAACCAAAAGATTTAAAATAAGTATTAATTTACTGAAAGGAAGCAAATTAAAAAATACATTCTGACAGTCTAAAACTTAAATACACATTTACACTGATGTAATATACTTATAAATGTATCAATACTGCAAAATGTTTTTGATTTTTGATAGTTAATTTATAAATACATTAAAAACCAGTTTAACAAGTGCCTTCCACGGGCTTGTTCATATACAAAATTTAAAACTTATCATGATAATTTGTATGGTTTATAAGTAAAGTGGCATAGTAGCTTTAGCTTCAAAGCATATTTTTATTGCATTCAATACATTGCCGTTGTAGAAGGGAGGCGTGGTGAAAATTATGATTGAAAATTGGATCGCAATTATTGAAAATTTGATAAGTACTGATTTAGATAACTTAATGAGAACCAAATTCCAAATCTCGTGACTGTCTCCTACCAACATTTAATCTATTTACCAGTATGTTATTTAAGTTTTTGGAACATCAAGAACCCTTGAAATTTTCCAACTTCAATCTTCAATGCATTATTTTGAAATTTCTAAAACAGAAGCATACCGAGGGGAAATAATTTCGTCAATATTGGGCAGAGCAGATAAAAGTAATTGTTGGATTTTATTTTTAACACGTCTACATTCCTAATTTCAATCCGACATGTATTGGTACATACGTATTATACCGTCAACCAATATCACCAAATCAAAAGACGCCAATTCAAAAAATGTCGTCTAGTGCAATCACCGCTGCTGTATTCAAACAGGCTTGGGAACGATTACCACTATTGGCTGCAAATCATGGTATTTGGCAACGTCTTTTGATTCGATGAAATTGGTCGACGGTAAGTTGCATTAAAAACCAATTTCGTTTTCTTTATTTATTATATTTCCAGGTTATATGTTTTCTTCTGAACTGAATATTTCACATTAAAAACTAACTTTTTATGTCTCTGTAGCAACATAAAACCACATATGGTCTGTTTTTAATGCTGAATCACACAGTTTGCTTTCAATGCTCTGCAGTCGTCCTTCAATTCTATATACACGCGTCGCAATACATAACATCCTAAATTAAGTGTAGATTTACACTCTTTATATGAGCCCTGATTTGATTGGTCATTGCGTAACACATTGTATTGAACTGCAGGATTTACCGACAGATTAGAAAAAAAGTAGATTTGAATTTCTTCGAAAACATCTATGTATTACACATATTCGTTAGTGCTTTCCCATTAAAGTCGTACTATACATTTTTGACGACCGATTGGTGCATTTGGTTTATTTTTATTGCTCCTCAGACAAAAAACTTCCAATTAATGAGCCAATCTTCACAATTTTGTTGCGACCATTTATTTTAACGAAAAGTTTATATTTCTAGAAAAGAAAATCAAATCAAATTAGCTTAGTGATATTCAATACAGAGAAGATACATTAGGTGAACAAACAAAAAAAAATGAACAAAAAAAAGCGCTAAATGATGAGATTTTAACGGAGAAAACACCAATTTCCCTACCCCTTCCCATGATTTTTTTACCTGCTCTTTTTGTCTGTGTGTTTCTTTTATGATATGTTTCTTTTTATGAACAGAAGAGTACCTAAGGGACATAAAGATAAACATACTTCAATTCGCTTTTTTTTTGTGCCAGTTCTCAAAATCGTTAATCAATTGGCGACTTTTTGTGAGGGTGAGAATAATAAAAAATACAAATGTTTTTCGAAACCAAAACTTATACGGTGATAATTATATTTTCATCAGAAAGAAGGATATTTTATTATTTTCATAAAAGCCCCTTTTTGTATGTGTGAAAAATTTTCTCTCTAAGAGATGGAAAAATTCACATAAAAAACTCGCAATATCCTTGAAAATTCTTGGGGGAATCGTACAGTCATTGAATTAACCAATGGTGTGTATTGGATTACCGTAATTGGTACGCCAGATGACCATAATAATCGTCTAACTGGAAACATTTAATGATATCAAATCATATCTCGGTCAGTGCTTTCGAAAAGAAACGTAATCCAAAAAGTGTGTAACGGAGACGCTGACAAAGAAGTAATGTGTATTAATTAGATCAATTTACTTATAGAATTCATTTATCGTTGTTTTTCACTCTTTTCAAAGCGTCTATTAGTATTCATTGGAATATATGGTTGAGTAAAACCAGTGAAAAAAATTCCATTGAATTAATTCGGTGTTCAAATATTTTTTTATTCGAATAGATGAGAAAGTAAATGAATTTACCATACGCTTAAATGGATTATTATAATTAATAAATTATTTGAAGTTTATAAATGCAGGATCTAATTTTATTTCTACGAGAAATGGCAGTATTGTTCCATGTTTTTAATCTAATTCTTCTTATTGCTAATTGCTGAAATATATTCCTGAGATATTCATACTTTGTCATGGGATGTTTCTTTAATTAGCAGGAAATTAATCGAAGGCACACAATAAATCTATCAGAAAACAAGTTTCAAATTTTACAAACTGTTAATGTTTATTCTTCTACAATGTGTGAAAAGAAAGATGAGAAAGATATTTATATTTTTAAACATAAAATGGGATGGGGAAATTACTATTCGCTAAAATTCTATTTAAGCCCCCCCCCCTCTTTGGAAAAGGAAAAAGAAAATTTATGTTAAATTACGCCATTAGTTTGTTTGGTACTTGGGTATAATTGCAACAATCGCCAACTCTATTAAAAACTCCTCTAGTTAGCAATCCCAATTTTCTATGTGTAGCACGAGCTGAATTGGCAACTAGGTGCTTTGTTTCATAAAATGTTGCCAATTGATTGCGATAATATGTAAGTACCGTTTATATTTTTCTGTATTAAACTTCTATCCAATATGAGAATGATAATACTCCAAGTTGGTGATAAAATAAATTCCATAGTATCGAATCATAAATTTAAATGTAAGGGAAAAGTTATTTATCAAAAGTTCTATTATTCATAGGATATAATAGCTTGGATCCTATTTTAGTCCTCACGTCTGCTTAACGCTGACTTTTGTGAATTTTTTGCATTATCATCATTGAACAGAAATCCAATATAGAAAAACGAGATACTGGCGCTGTTTGGTACCATTTTCTTCCTACCTTTGCTAGATGTGAACTAAACTAGCATTTTACCTTTTTTTTATTTTTTTCCATCTTTTTTTGTTGGTGAGTGTTGCTATTTGTGGAATTTAAACTTCTTTTTGTGGCTTATGTTTGATTTTTTGGTGAAATCCTATTTTAATCCACACCTTTGGCAAAATAATTGTGCCAAATTGAGCCAACAGTTGATTTTTCTGTATTCGCATAGGCAATAAATAAAGATGTGGACCCCTACCGATTATTTTAGCCAGGAAAAGTTATTGTTCGATTAAAAATATCATTTGAAAAGATCAATTTCGTTCAGTTTTGTATACTCACCAAGAAAGTTATTATTTAAGTCATTGTATAAAAGTTTTACCTGACCCCTTTTCGAAATTTCATCATATAATCGTAAAATAGATACATACATTCAGTATACAGCCGTTTGGCTAAAGCTCTTATTTACAAAACGTTACATATATAGAATAATTTTTAAAAATTTAGCTCGCTACTGTTAAAAACAGGATCAAGCAGTTATATTTTAATTTTTGTTAATTTGCTGCTATTATCATTGCTAGAAATTAATTATTGCCATTTTTTGTCATTTTTATTTGTTCACTATCAGAGTTTAATTGCAAAATTAACCTCGCAAATAATTTCATATTAAGAATTCAAAGTGACCAAAGATGGCGGACCTGATGCAGTACGGTGAAGCCCTCTGGTCTATAACGGAAGCTTCCACTTCAATCGGATCACGTGACCCACCTACGTCACGCCTCCCGACCGAGCGAGCGCTGTAAACGAGACGAGCAGGTAGCCACAGAGAGAGATTCCTCCTCTCTCAAGTCAAAAAAACCCACGAAGGAAAAAGAGAATAAAGAAAAATGCTCATTTTCTTGGTGAAATTTCACTTCATTTGCAGGGATCATTGGCAACTTAGTGGCGGGCACTGCAGTGGCAGCTGAGATCGAAATACTGCCCGGATTCTCTTCTCAGAGGAGCGAATTTTTTTTATTTTGTCTATTGTGTGTGTATGTGTTTTTCTGCAGTCAAGTTTGTGCTTTTTTCTTTGGCAATGTGGATATTCGTATAGCAAACAGAAGAAAGCATCGATATTCTTATTGTTATTTTATTGATTCGTGCTCGACTTAATTTGTGCAAAGAATGCGATATTATAATATTCTGTGCCAAATTCGAAGATGATGTTCGCCTTTGTTTGCTTAGTTTTAAAAGATACGATTGATATTATAAAGAGATGATGAAGGAGTATTTATGTGTACCAATGCGCGGTAGTGTCTAGTTGCTCTGTATCAGTAGAAGAAAAATAGATTATATTCAATATATGCGATTTGAAAAAAGAATCTTCTTATTGTGATAAGTGTGCATGATCTCTCCACAATCTTGCTATCCATAGTTTATGCTTAAATATTCACACTGAGAAGTATAGTCATAGAAAACACAATTTTTGAATCTTTCCTGCAGCACGGAATAACATCGCTTCCATCAAATTCTATACACGATATCGAATATGCCATGTGAAAGAGGTAAGTTAAATAAATTATTCTTGATTGTTTAATAAGTTTAATTGTTATAAGTTAAAAATTATTTCGTATCAATGAAAACAATTAGCATCAATTTGTTCCATTTAACATTATGAACAGAATAATGGGTAGTTTAACTTTTAATATATGAAACAAATTATTAGAAATACATGAAAAATTTACAAGAATCGCAAGTAAAATGTCTACTTTATTTATTACCTTAAAATTAATGATAAGTTAATAGCATGCTATTCCGATATAAATTTGAATTATAATTTTACATTAGACTTATAAGAATGGCAACACCATTTTTTTATTAGTTTTAGCGGGTGCAAATGAATAAGGCTCATTATATAGTTTGAATAAATTATTCAAAATTTCTGAATTACTAATTTTTTCAATAAATATTTCTGCCTTAATATTGTTATTGGATCTTAATTTTCTACTACTTTCAATGAAAAAAATGAAAATCTAATGAGCAAATATATAACAAATTTATAAATATTACATGTCTTGTTTTGAATTGTGAAAACATTACTGTAAACACAAAAATCGATATTTCTACCCCCGAATTGACCACTGGTTAAAAATATATTGAGCTGCGGGAATGGTGATTTTAAATTGATGTGTACCTTCATCCTGCAGAAATTTTATTTTATTGTAAATGTGCATTGAAAATCCTGCTTAACTCTGTTTCAAACATTGACAAATTTTCAATTTGTAAAATCTTTAAGTTTTGAGCCATGTTAGGGCAGGGCATTAAAAAAAACACGCAGATGAAAACGCCAGAACGTAATCTATATGCTAAAAATAAAAATAAGTAAATAAAATAAAATAAAATTTAGTCTATGGGGGGAAGGGGAGGGCTTGAAATCTCCTTCCCCGTTATGTACATTACTGGATTTGAAACCGAGTTTTGTTCCAGAGTAAACAAAACTGGCTTAAAAAGTTACTTTCAGAGATTAAAATATTATGTAAATTTTAAAATAAAATATAAGAAAGTATGAAAATCTTCCGTAAATAATCGAACTTTGCTTAAATAATTAAAAGTATTTATTTTTAAACCCCTGAGAAAAATTTTTTTGATCATTCATATTTGCATAGAAGGTCATCAACTGACTGGCGACTTTGTGATTTGCTAAAAACCCTATATTTGTCAATTTTGAGGAATCATCTTTCGATTATAAATTGTTTAAAAAACCCATTTTAAGTTCATGATAATGGTCTCTCATGAGTGCAAACCTTTAGTGGCAAAAACTATCTTGCAAACTTTACTCAATAAATAAATTAATATGAAACATTGTAAATTAAAAAGATATATGGTGAAAAAAAACTCCAGCAGCTTAAGAAATACCACTATAACGTTAGTTTGAATAGTTGAACCTAGAGGTCCCAACAAATGTTTTTTGGAAAGAAAAACCACTGATGAAGAAAATATAAACTGTTAAAAAAAAGCAAATATTCTCTTGCATTCAATATCATATATGTTAAGGGTCTTTTCGAGTTAATTATTGTCACACTCGCACTCGAAATCACGTCACAAATACTTTGACTACCGAGTATTGAAATAACCAAATGTTTTTTTAAAAATATTTAAATTTATTTTGTGAAACACATTTTTCCATTAAATTTTTTTATCTCTTTCAAAGTAATTAGTAAGGTAGTGAAAAAAATCAAGAATTTTAAATGCCACTTTTTAATTTCATTAGGTTTAAAAGCTATAAATGCAATCATATTGCAAAGGTCAAACTTTTTTTATTGGTAAATGTGATTCTACGAAAATTTAGGCCACTGTAGCCGAAGGGACATGGTCACTTGCTTTTGGCGGCGTTGTCTCAATTGAGTCATGGGTTCCAGACCCGATGTGTAGCAGGTTTGATGCATATTAAATTTACTGAAATGGCCATGTTTGCGTGATGTGGAAGTTTTAAAATAGAGTAGAGTCCACGGTAGACGAGAGCTTATGGTCATGAATTCGTGGCTGGCAACAAATGAGTTCAAATTCTGGTACCACTGATGACCACGATAGCCAAATGGTCAAGGTATTGGATCATGGGAGGCATGTCATGAGTTCGAACTCAGTACTACTAAAAACCCTCCGTGTAGCGATGCACGTTAAATCTGTCGTAGCTCAAATGTCCTCCCGTTGGTGTGGAAGTTAGAAGTGGTGCCAGCTCAGATGTCATCCTCGTCACTTGACCATGGTTCAGAATTACGAGGTTCGTCGCCAAAAGCCCTCAAGTAGCTGAATAGTGCGACGTTAATACTCACTTCCTGAAGACCAACCATACAGAGGGGCTAATGCGCTTTAAAGCTACCTCCCTTTGGCGTGGTGTGGAAGTTCGGAGAGTGGAGTATCAGCTCGAGTGTCGTCCTCGCTGCTTCATCATGGTTCAAAATGATAAGGTCCGTCGCCAATAGCCCTTCTGTTACTTTGTTATTCGACTTTCACTCCCTCTGCCCTGTAAAGGGACTGGTGCACGTTGAATTTGTTGGAGGATAAAAGCCTTCCCATTGGCATGGTGGAATAGTTTGGAGAAGGAGGTGCAAGCACAGGTGCCGTCCTCGTCACTTGCCGAAGTTCAGAATTACGAGGTCCGTCGTGAATAGCCCTGATGTTGCTTTACAGTGTGACGTTAATGAAAGCTCAATATATTCCAAAATACTACATCTATAGCATAATCAACCCATCACAGTGACAATCCCAAGAAAATTAAAAATAATTCGCCAAGAAAATCTATCTTGGTAGAAACAATAAGGCCAAAAAGAAATAAAGAATTCAGAAGTTTTTTTGGGGATAATATCCTTTGTTGCTCCATATCCCTCAAAATAATAACTAAATTTTTTTCTCTCCTTATTCTTGAACAACCGATAAAAAAAATTCCAGATATTTATTTCCAGGTATAATATTTGTACATTATTAAGTAATACTCTCTCTCTCTGAGTAAACTCACTGGCTAATCCAGGGTGTTACACACCCGAAACAGTTTTGTAATCTTCCGTCTCACCCCATTGAGGCCATGTATTTTATTTAAATTATGCATGAGACGTTATTGGCACCTACTCAAAGTGTCGAGGTCATGCACCGCATACGAAATATATTTAAAAATTCTCTAGGTGTATCCCACACCCACGACTTCTGGAGTAGACGAGAAAGTATCACTTGATTGATTTCACATTATATAAATAGAAGGCCGAGAGTCGTTTGTTAAGCTCATCAGTCGGTGTCAGCGGGGACACCCCGAACGGTTATCAATTGCCAAGAAAAATAAAAGTGGATATATACTCCTCATGCATTCTTTTTTGCGTGAACTTCGTTTGTGTGAAATAAAATTGTAACGATGAGGAGGACCCGGTAGGCAATGACCTACAAAATGTGAAGCGGTGAACTATGTAATGTTTCGAAAGACTTTGCGGAGAAATGTCTTTAAAATGTTGTAAAATGAGCTGAAATAATGTATCATGTATACATGCAAAGATATGTATGCGTGCTCTACATTTGTGCGATGAGTGGTACATTATATAAACAATATATACGTATATATATGCATGCATATGTGGGATATATATATATATATAACACAGTGTGTGATATGTTGTGGTATACAGCATATGAGTAGTTTATGGTGTATGGCATATGAGATGTGCGTGCTGTATGATATATGCATGTATGGTATATGGCATATGTGAGTGGTGTATGGCATATATGAGAGATGTGTGGTGTAAGGTACATAGGAGTGTTGGGCGGTGTAGGCCTGTATATGTGTGGTGTATGATATGTGTGGTGTATAACATATGAGTTGTATATGGCATATATGAGTGATGTATGATATATGTGTGGTGTAGGGCATATATATATATATATGGTGGTGTATGTAGCATATGATATATATTGTGTGTGGCATGTATGTGTGTCATATGATATATATGTGTGGTGTATGTGGCATATGATATATATATGTGTGGTGTATGTGGCATATGATATATATGTGTGGTGTATGTGGCATATGATATATATGTGTGGTGTATGTGGCATGATATATATGTGTGGTGTATGTGGCATATGATATATATGTGTGGTGTATGTGGCATATGATATATATGTGTGGTGTATGTGGCATATGATATATATGTGTGGTGTATGTGGCATATGATATATATATATGTTGGTGTTATGTGTGGCATATGATATATATGTTTATATATATTTATGGTGTATGGCATATGATATATTTTATATATATATATATATGATGTATGGCATATGATATATGATTTATGGCATATGATATATATATATGTGGTGTATGGCATATGATATATATATATATGTGGTGTATGGCATATGATATATATATATATGTGGTGTATGACATATGATATATATTATTATGTGGTGTATGGTATGGCATATATATTTATGTGGTGTATGGATGGCATATATATATTGCTGTATGGCATATATGTGTGTGCGTATCATAATGTGTGGGAATATATGTGTGAATGGTATATAACGTATGGCACATGTGTTGTGATATATATATATAAATGGTGTGGGGGGAGTTTTTTATACATGCGTGTTGAGCATGTTATATGTATGTATTTGCGGTGTATGTGGCATATATACGTGCATTGTGTGTAGTATATAAATAGAATGTTCGGATATATCCCTATATATATTTATTGAACATCAATTTACATTTTAAAGCCATATGCATCTTAATTAAATCTTGTAATATTTGAATTGCGGATTTCAATCAATTTGTATTTGTTTTTCTGCTATCGGGATCCCTTTTGCTAACCGTTACTTACAAAAATTCTTCACAAATTATTAGCTGATTTGTTTCTTCTTTCAATTTAAATCATTATTGCTTTTCATTCATGTTTTTGTTTCGATATTCTGTTACTTTATCAAATATGTTTCTGCTCAGTAATACTGTCCACAAAAGGGTGAAAAGATGGTGCCTTAAAACATGTTTAACCTTGCTGTGTGTTCCCCCAGTATAGCTAATTAAATTCCAAATTGAATTTGGATTTGCTTTTCACTAATGAATTTTTCCTTTATGGAATAATCACTTTTCTTATTTTGTTTCTTCCTTTATTCTGAATTTCTAATATAAATAATGTAAACACTGTCCGACGCATGGTCTGCTAACTATAACCGTTAATTCAGATTTTTCAGCCTAGCTTCAAATAATTTGAAATAATCAAGCCAAGCTTATTTTTCCACGGGCCGAGAGTGATGTTGAGAGAGAATCCAGCTGGTTGTTATAACAAAACCAGGGAAGAAGAAA
>BMAO01003837.1:0-33265 GCA_019973975.1 Trichonephila clavata | reverse complement strand
CTATATATTTTATATATGAACAAAATTCTTTAATATAGTTAGAAAATAAAACACTATATCATAACACTAAAATTCAATAAAAAAACCAACACAATACTCCCTAAATAGGAAATATCAATCTCCGAGACGCTCTGGCGTCATAAGTATAAAAAAAGAGTCAAGAGAAAAAAGTGAAAAATATCCAGAATAAACAAATTTTACAAAGCAAGCAGTGAGTGCTGTATTCTGAGTTCCAAGAAAAAGAAACAAGAGAGAAAAAAAAGAACGTCCGATTTTCACCAGGCAAGGGGTGAGAGACAGAAAAGGAGGGGGGGGGGAACCTTAGTAACAAAACGTCATTCGTTCAACAAGCAGTGAAAATTCAAGGTCAGAAGTAGGGGTAAGAAGTTCCCCAAACAAGTATACTAATAGTCATAAATCACAGGAAATGAACAAAAGTAAAAGAGTTTCCTTACTCGGGAAAAGAATTACTCATAATGAAATAGACTAATAAATCATGGTTATTATATATTTATACCATAAAATATAAAAACACAAGTAAAATTCAATAAAAGATCAAAATGAATCAGAAACAAAACAAAAGAAAAGAAACTTAGCTGATGCTCCATGAAGACGAATGCAATCCAAAGTTTCTAATTTCCCGGTAGGAAATATAAATTTTCTAGTAATCCGAAAATTTCTTCGTAGCCGGTAGCTACAATTTCAGAAATTACTTTTTAAAACTTCTTCATGAACTAGCAGTTCAGAATATTGAAGATAACTTTGTTAGACTAGTAGTCATATTAAAATTAAATAATTATTCGGGCCGTAAGTTGGGCGACATTTTTATAACCGATACTCAAAAATAACTCCAGCGGCTAGCTCAAATAATTTTAATTGGTGGTACATTCTAATTGAGCACGGTTACAATTTCATAAAAACAAGAAAATACTATAAAAATACAAAGGGGTTTGCGCGGGAGGACATTGGCACATCCTCTCTTCCCCGAGGTGGAAGGCTGACTGGTTAAGTGTCCACATGGCCAGAAGAGGGCGCTCTATTACCATTCGTTACAATCCTTACTATTTAGAATTTCTTTATTCAAATATTTATTAATAAAATTAATTGGGTAGTTTTGAATTAAACAGTATTTAGTAAAATGTTTATAGTTTTTTTTATTTTTTCTGATTTATTAGAAACTAGAAATTTATTGCGTAGTGTGTAATTAATAACAATATTTCTGAATATAGATTTTTAATAATATTTCCCAATAATAAATTAGTAGTAAAAAAACCTTTTTAAATACAAGCTTTTATTTAAATGCGCTAAAAATAATAAAATAAAATTTTTCTGTAAAACTTTTTTTACTATCAACTGATAACGTCATTACACAATTTATATGATATAAAAGCTCGTCGCGAGATTAAAGTACTCTTATTTACTTAGTTTGAAATTTTTACAAAAATCAGTCAGATCAATTTACTTGTTTATCTGCAGAGGTAAATCTCGCGACAAGCTTTTATATCATATAAATTGCGTAATGACGTTATCAGTTGATAGTAAAAAAAGTTTTACAGAAAAAAATTATTTTATTATTTTTAGCGCATTTAAATAAAAGCTTGTATTTAAAAAGGTTCTTTTACTACTAATTTATTTTTTACTTTTTAGTTATCACTAGACAGGTTTCTCAGTCTGTTCATCTCATTCAAGGAATCATTGTTGCTAGGTCGTTTGCCGGCTATTTTCGAACAGTCTAGCTAAATGAATTCTCGCAAAAAGGGTACTAGACGAAAAACATAATTTTTTCTTAAATCCGTAATTTTTAAGCAATTTTTTCAATCTTCGTACAGGTCTTGGGTAATATTGTTCTACACACGAAAAAAATGTTTTATGAGATTATCTTCATAAATGACGAAGTAATTAAATGTTTAGTTAAAATTTTGAGTATTTTTTGAAAAATCTTGAAAAAAGGTTTTCGGTATTTTATTTTTTAAATGACTGATTCTAAAAGAGCAAAGCATAAGCTGTTTTAGATCGGAATGTCGATTCATTTAAACTAAAAAAATTCATGCGCAACAATTTAGACATTATTTTTAGAAAAACGCATCGATTGTGACTCATTTAAAAAAAATCGTAAGAAATACAAATATTATTATTTTGTAAAAAACATTATACCGTATCGGGACGAAATAAATGATCTTTCCAATTCTGTAATTATCTTTTGTCTGAGTTTCAAAGATTAAAGTTAGATAAATTTTTTAAAGAATTTCTACAATAAGTTTAACTTGGCATCGTTGAGAAAAGAATACAATGTACCAATCTACTTGAAAAATAGCTCGACTTTTTTATTTTGAATTTAAATCCAAGGAAATAAATAGAAATTTGTAAAAAAAAAAAATTGCATACGTTGTAGAAATTAGATTATTTTTAAGTTGTAGAAACGTAATTATTTTTTAGAGAAAGTTAATTAATACTGTCAATAGCGCAACGTTATGAAATTCCAGTTTGGCTGAAAACCGATTTTCGACGCCAACTTTTGTCATTGTTGTAAAAATAACATTATTACAACAATGCAGACATATTGAAGTTGGTTGGCATTGTTGTAATAATGTTAATGGTTTTTAACGTTTTTAATTAATATATTCTTAATTAAGTGCAATATCGGAATATAAATAGTCAAAACATGCATTTTCATCCAAACTAAACGTGTATACAAAATTTCAGCTCAATAGGATGAAGATATCAGCTTCAAAATTGAGTTGCAAGATTCCATCCGAACAAATTACATACATACATACATTGTAAGTTAAATAAAAGCTTGTAAAAAATAACATTTCCCAATGCCGTACTTTTATAATATTGAAATTAGTCTTCTCGTTTGTAATAAATATTAGTAACCATTTTCTTATCTTTCAATTTAATTTCTATATCAAGAAAATTTGCTTCATAATTGTTACTATTTGTCTGAATTAAATTAAGATATTGTCAATAAAAATTAATATTAGGTTTAAAGTTGCCTTGCTTGCCAAAAATGATTATATCATCTATATAACGAAAAAAGTAATATTCTAAGTTGTCTGTTAAACTATTTTCAAAATAATGTAAACATAAATTGGCAAGACAGTTGCTAGCTGGGCCACCTTGTGGTAGACCCTTAATCTGTTGATAATAATTACCATTATGATAAACTTAATTCTCTTTTAGAACTAACCTAAGTAGAGAACCAAATCTATCATATTTGACATTTTTAAACAAATTATCTTTATTTAATTTTACAAGTTGTTGTCGTGTCCTTCCTGAAGGGAATGAATGAAAGTTGCCATAGCCTGTGAGACAGGTTGGACTTCTTAACGATAGATGGCGACACCACCTATCTCCACCTCCACAATTTTGGCATGGAACTGAAGGGGAGGGAAATATTCTCCAGCCCCCTGCACTCCTGGTTTTTGCTGCGACCGCCCACAAGACTTTCAGACCCACTGATTTAACGAGCACGTACTCCGTGTATACTCAGTGGTATCTAGTGGCATCGAACCCAGGCCCTCCGGTCTGGAGTCCGATGCTCTAACCACTAGGCTAGTGTTTTTATCATATCACCAATATTAATAAAGTTAAAAAGATCTTCAAAATCTAAACTAAATACTGAAAATATCTTTTTATCTTTAATTTGTGCAATAAGTTCCGTACTATTTTTAAGAACGGCTGAAGTTTTTAGATTATTTATTGTATCTAGTAACATTTCATGTAGAATTTTGCCTGATTGGCTGATATATGTATTAAAACCAGTAGTAACTGTTCTAAACTTTACTGGATTTTTATGAAATTTAGGAGTAAGAAATGCATGTGGAAATTTAAAATTATTATAAAATTGTATTTTTAATTGTTTATGAAAAGCCAAAATTCGATTATTTATTTCTCTATCAGAAATTGATGACCTAATAAAAGCTGTATTATTTTCAAAATGTTTGTTGAGCATTAAACTATAATAGTATTTACAAATGAAGGCAAAATTTCCAGGCACTTTATCAATATAAACTATAATAAATTTATTTTGTAATTTTTTAATCTGATTTTTAATACAATTAAAAAAGATGTTATTATATGTACTAAAGTTATATTTATTAATCTGTTATGTAATGTTACATTTAAACTCTGTGAATGCCCCTCTATAGGCATACTATATTTAATAGCAATTTTGTAAATGAATTGCTCAATATCATTATATAACTGATTTTTGATCATTTTATTATTATTGAAAATCATAAGTCTTCATATATAATAATGTACAATATTCTGTTAGATATTTTTTAATTATTTAATAAAAAGTAACTAAAAATTTTTCTTTGTTGACCTAAGTAGGAATAGACTGAAATTTTTTTTTTATATTACTTGTTTCATTTCGAATATAAATACAATGAACTCTTGGTAATTCAAACCTTCGATAATACGAACCTATTGTAAAGAATTAAGAACCTAAACGAAATGTTCTTAGCGAATGAAACGAATGAGTGTGCAGTATCCATAGAAATTGATCAGTCCATATTAATCAACGAAGACACAATTTTGAATATAGTAATATTTAATATGACTGAACTTGCCGTCATGCGGCCTACATTCTACAAAACAAGTTACACACTAACAATATTTACATTTTAGATACTGAGGTGCGCACAGCAGCGCCCTCGAGTGGCCAATATTTCGGCACACACCCCGCCGGTGAACAGAATGTTCACCCAGTGATTATCAAACAAAAATTAATACAAACAATTATTCAAACACAATTCTAACAAAGACTTAACACTGAAACAATGCTACTAATCAAAATTTAAATTTTTCATATTACAAAGAAATAAATTAAATGTAAAAAAACTTTTTTAAGAACAAGCTTTTATTTAAACGCGCTAAAAAGAATAAAATAAACTTTTCCTTGAAAACTTTTTTTACTATCAACTTATAACGTCATTACACAATTTATATGATATAAAAGCTTGTCGCAATATTTAAGTACTCATATTTACTTAGTTTGAATTTTTAATAACCAAAATCAATCAGGTCAAGTTATTTTACTTGTTTATCTACACAGGTAAATCTCGCGACAAGCTTTTATATCATATAAATTGTGTAATGACGTTATAAGTTGATAGTAAAAAAAGTTTTCAAGGAAAAGTTTATTTTATTCTTTTTAGCGCGTTTAAATAAAAGCTTGTTCTTAAAAAAGTTTTTTTACATTTAATTTATTTTTTACTTTTTAGTTATCGCTGGACAGGTTTCTCAGCCTGTTCAACTCATTGAACGCTGGTTCGCCATCCCTGGTTTAGCTGAATTAATTCTCGCAAAATGGTATTAGACTATTCACAATTTTTTTAAATCCGTAATTTTTAAGCAATTTTTTCAATCTTCATGCAGATTTTGGCTAACATTGTTCTACACACGAAAAAAAAAAGGTTTAGTGAGATTATCTTCATAAATGACAAAGTTATTAAATGTTTAATTAAAATTTTGACTATTTTTGAAAAACTTAAAGATTATATTATTTATTTGAAATATTTTGAAGATAAGGGATGTATTTCTCTAACATATTAGAAGAAAATTTTAATTGTTTATTAAAAATTTCAAAAGGCATTTAAATATTTGTATTAATCAATAAAATGCTTAAGACTAAAAACGCATTGTGTAATCAAAAAAGAAAGTTTTATCAAATAATGATAACTTTTTGCTGGACATTGAATATCTTCTACGTAAGAATCTATTTTTTTTAATTGCTCAGATCATCTTTAGAAACTTGATTTTGAAAAAATCAATAATTAAATTCAAATAAAATTAACAGATTCTATTTGTAATTAAATTTAAGGACACATGTCGTAGTGTGTGTTTAGATTACTGGTGATAAAATGAGGTATATTTAAATTACTCGTAGGCTTAAAATTAGAAAATTTCTTCAAAAAATTACTTCATTTTATTGTACAATTATTTTTTTTAATCGAAAATATATTGCATTTCTAGATAATATTTTTCTCTTATTGTTTTCCTAGCGGATTCCTTTTTGATGGGTAAGATACATTAAAAAAATGATCTTTCCGATTCTGCAATTATTTTTTGTCTGAGTTTCATAGATTAAAGTTAGATAAATTATTTAAAGAATTTCTTCAATACTCCATCTCAGTTTAACTTGGCAGCGTTGAGAAAGGTATACAATGTACCAATCTACTTGAAAAATAGCTCTACTTTTTTGTTTTGAATTTAAATCCAAGGAAATAGATAGAAATTTGTAAAAAAATTGCATACGTTGAAGAAATTAGATTGTTTTTACGTTGTAGAAATGTAATTATTTTTTAGACAAAGTTAATTAATACTGTCAATAGCGTAACGTTATGAAATTCCAGTTTGGCTGAAAACCGATTTTCGACGCCAACTTTTGTCATTGTTGTAACAATAAAATTATTACAACAATGCAGATATATCCAAGTTGGCGCCCAAAACTAGTTTAACGTTTTTAATTAATATCTTTTTAATTAATTGCAATATCGGAATATAAATGGTCAAAACATGCATTGTCATCCAAACTAAACGTGCATACAAAATTTCAGCTCAATGGGAGGAAGATATCAGCTTCAAAATTGAGTTGCAAGATTCCACCCGAACAAATTACATACATACATACATACATACATACATACATACATACATACATACATACATACATACATACATACATTGTAAGTTAAATAAAAGCTTTTAAAAAGTAAATATATATTAAAATACACAAATATAATGAAATTTAAAGTTGACAATAAATCTTCAATTTACAAATTAGAAAATATTAGGCTACATACCTCAAGATCTCACAACAAATAAATTTAACAGAGATTAATTAATAATGTGCTATCTCCTAACATTAATCTGAAAAAATAGAAACAAAATTAGTTCAAATATTATTCAAGTTCTAAAGGGTACAACAATTGAATGGGTTTTTTGAAGAGACCTTCAGAAGTTTTTACAAGACAAGATCTAACATTATTGTCTCTTCCAATAAATATCTCCTTGATTATTCCAAGTTCCCACAATAATTTTGATTTTACATTTCCTTCAACCAGAACTATGTCATTTAATTTTAAATTTTTATGAACAGATGGTGTTTTAAAATGATTAACTGTTTTTAACTGGAGTAAATACTGTTCTTTCCAGCGTCTCCAAAGTTGTTTTAAAAGAAGAGTTCGGTAAGTCTTCCTTTTTTTGTACGACTCTCTTGCCGTAGTGGCGTCGATCAGTTCAATGAAATGTATAGGATATTTAGAGTCACCATAACCTAACTCGAGGAAGTGGGCCGGTGTGAGTGGTTCCGGCTCTCCTGGATCGTTTTCCACGTATGTCAGTGGTCGATGATTGACGATCACTTCAACTTCTGAAAGTATCGTTGAAAGTTCTTCAAACATTAGAAGGGCTTTGCCAAGTATTTTACGCAAAGGATCCTTTATAGTCTTAACAAGACGTTCGTAAAATCCACCCCACCAAGGGGCACGTTCAACTATGAACTTCCAGTGGATACCTTTATCTGCGACAAAATTTTGAAATTCACTGTCCTTCAAGATGTTGGCAAAATATGCTAGCTCCTTTTCAGCAGCTTTAAATGTACGAGCATTATCTGAGTATATTACTTTGCAATTTCCTCTACGAGCGAGGAATCTCCGTAAAGCAAGTGAAAAACACTTTGTGGACATGTCTGATACAAGTTCTAAGTGTACGGCACGAGTGACCGCACATGTAAACAAAGAAACATAAGACTTATGAGTCTCTTGATTGTCCTTAACAAGTATTGCACCTGTAAAATCAATTCCTACGATTTGAAATGGAGGAGATTGGGTGATTCTATCTCGAGGCAACTGACCACTCAACTGGTCAGCTGGTTTAGCGTTGTATTTTTTGCAAATGAGACAAATTCGAATAATTGTTTTCACTAACTGACGACCTTTAGGTATCCAATAATTTTTTCGAAGTTGAGTTAAAGTTGCAGATACGCCACAATGACCAATTCGTTCATGTTCCCTAATAACAAGTAATTCTGTAAATTTACAGTGTCGGGGAAGGATAACAGGATGCTTTTCGCCAAAGCATAAGTCTGCTTCAAGCAACCGTCCAGTAATTCTTAGTAAATTGTC
Organism: Trichonephila clavata; assembly: GCA_019973975.1. NCBI lineage: Eukaryota > Metazoa > Arthropoda > Arachnida > Araneae > Nephilidae > Trichonephila > Trichonephila clavata. The sequence continues at coordinate 25,130 of BMAO01003837.1, read as the reverse complement.
TTCACCCAAATAAGGCACTAAACTCTTTATTTCAGAGCTACATCGAAGTTGTTCGTTGCGTTTTAAGGTTAATATCTCAGCTGAATAAAATTCGTATTGAACATATTTAAGCCAAAAATATTCAGCATTTTGTATTTCATCTGCAGTAATATAGAAGTTCATTGATTTATTAACGATTCTAGCATTGTTCACAAATCGGAAGACCCAAGCAGTCACTTTCAAAAGTTTTTTAAGGCTACTGAATCGATTTATGTCAACAAGAGATTCCCTCTGTTGGGTAACTGCCACATGCACACTAGAACGATATTCTAATTCTTCCGAGCAGAGTTCCGAATCTAAAATATCTCGTTGACGATTTGGCCAATGATCGGGTGCTAGTTTAAGCCAAGGTGGGCCATGCCACCACAGCTCATTCTGTGCTAATTTGACGGCAGATGTACCACGCGAAATGAGATCTGCAGGATTGTCCTTTCCTGGACAGTGTCCCCACTGGCTCGGATCAGAGAGCAACTGTATCTCTTGAACACGATTTTTAATGTACGGTTTGAATGCTGAAGAATCGCCACATATCCAGTAGTACGAAATGAGAGAATCAGTCCAATAATATATATTGGCATTAAACTTTAGACATGATGACACCTGTTTGGCCAACCTAGCTGACAATAGGGCTGCTGTCAGTTCAAGACGAGGAAGCGTCAATGATTTCAAAGGTGCCACACGACTTTTTGAGCAAATGAAACTCGTTTCGATTTTGTTATTGCAAGTAACAAATCGCAAGTATAGTATTGTTCCATAGGCTGACTTGCTCGCGTCTGAGAAACAATGTATATCAACACTTGATAATTCTTGATCTACGTCCCCTAAATAGAACCGTGGTATTTTTATCTCAGTCAAGCCCTCAGCTTCGCTACTCCACTGCTGCCACTTGTGTCGTAGCTTTGGGGGAAGTTCAGAGTCCCAGTCTACTCCTAGAGTCCAAAGATCTTGAAGAAGACACTTCAATTTGATAACGAATGGGCCAAGAATTCCAATGGGATCGAAGATGCGACCAACCACACTCAGAATAAATCTCTTAGACTCTGTTTTACGTGACATAAATTTCAATAAATCCTTTTGATCGAAATAAATTAAATCCTTTTCTGAATCCCAAGCGAGTCCTAAAACCTTAATCGGTGGTTTAAGATCGGTGGCACTAGTTTCAGAGAATTCTGTTTCGACACCTTCTTGCTGCCATAACAAATCAAGTTGTTTTGAATTAGTTCTCCATTTGCGCAACAACATGCTTGCGTCACTGAATATTTGCAAACACTCCAAGGTAGTACGTAGAGCGTCCGGAACATCATTTCTACCACAAATGAAGTCATCAACATAAATGGAGCTATTTAGCAAGTCAAATGTATGAGGATATTGTTCTTTGTACTTCTTAAAATGATGTTTTAAAGTTGCTGCGAGAAGGTATGGACTAGGTCTAAGTCCAAAAAGGACTCTCGTGAAATTTAGAACGTATGGATTGTTATTCAAATTATCAGTCCAGAAGAAACGTGTAAATTCTCGATCACGAAGGTCCCATTCAATTTGAAGAAAAGCCGATTTTACATCAGCTGTAAAGGCTACAGGGTTTTTTCGGAACCGTAAAAGAAGTTCTAACATATTTGGGTGCAAATTTGGTCCCGTATATAAACTTTGGTTCAACGATGAATGTCCGTCTTCGTGAGCCGAACCATCAAACACAATGCGAAGACGGCTTGTGGTTTTGTCGCTACGTATCACCGCATGATGGGGTAGGTAAAATCCCTGACTATCCGATAAAGAATCACAAGAAGTACGCTCAACAATACCTTCCCTAACATAGTTATCGATTACATCTTTATACTCACAGAACAACTCGTGATCACATTTAAACCTACGGACCAACCTCTCAAAACGTTTACGTGCAACAGTTTTATTATTCTGTAAAACCTCTCTCATTCCTGGTTTCCATGGCAAACTAACACGATATCGACCATCTACAAAACAAACTGATTTATCAAATTCACTAAGTATCTCTTCATCTCCATTACCTAAAGACACCGAATCATTGTCACGTATTCCTAAACTTTCTATCTCCCAGAATCTCCTTAGCTCAGCTGAAATCGATTCCTCTTCACTGTGAATCAAATGTACCGAAGTACAATCACTCTGCTCATCACACTTTCCCTGAAGAGACCATCCTAAACTAGTTTCTACTGCAACCAATGACGAATCAAGTCTTTTTATCCGATGTGTTAAAGACCAATAAAAATCGGAACCTATTAACAATGAAATTTCACAGTTCTCAGAAGATTCACTACAATTGAATGTTAGTCTGAATCCCTTTGTCTCCATTTCTGTCCATACATCTGGGCTAGGCAGGCTAAGTGTTGCCTTTGAAATTTCCTCAATTTCCAATGCCTCAATTACAGTTACTTCTCCGTTTAATATATTCCTTAATCTAACCTCGACCTTGCTACAAGTTTGTTTTTTAGGAGTTTTACATCCGAACGAAAAAATATTTAGCCTTTCCGAACCTACCTTTTTTAACCCCAACCTCCGAGAAACATTTTTCTTAATAAAAGATTTCTCACTTCCATTATCAAAAAGACAAAATATTTTATCCGAGGAAATATGACCGATTACTTCTGCCTTTACACACTGCAATAAAACTCCACCTCTATTATGAAGAACAGAATTTGAAGACGTTGGTTTCACGTCAACTTTCCCTTTCTCTAAATCTATATGCGAATTTTGTTTTAAAGAAATTTCCAGCTTAAAACAAATAGCACGAGCGTGACGACCTTTACAATACGAGCAAACCTCTTTTTTGCACTTTTTAACATGGCAACAAGTATAACAACACAAAAAACACCTCCCTTCCTTTATTAATTTGGCTCTCCTTTCCTGAACGCATAGATTCTCACACATATCAGATGCATGAGTATCTTCGGAACAAAATAAACAATTCGAAACTGCAGCCGAAAGCAATTCGTTCGCAGATGCTCTCACCCCCGATTTATGAGAAGGGTAGAATCGCGAATGACCTTGACCCTTTCGATTTGGCTGCGGATAGATCGGTGGTGCTCTTTCCGAATATTTATTGGGATACGAGTGGGAGCCATGTGGTTTTAACAAAATTTCCGTCCGTTCGCGACTTTCAACTTCGCCGCGCAAATATGTAGTTAGATCAGTGACTTGGGATTGTTTTTCATTATATTCTAATGCCAAATCAGGGGGAATAGCTTTCATTATTATCGGAAACAGTAGACAACTGTAAGAATCGGGGAAGATTTCAAGGGATTCGAGTCCCCTAATGTTTATTTCTAATTGATCATATAGCTTTCTTAACGCGATTACATCAAACGATTTACGGACAGGGGACAAATTTAACAAACGATTCATATGATAATCTACAATTAGTTCTTTACGCCCGAATCTATCTTCTAAAATTTTAACTGCTTTGGCATAATTTTCCGGTGTTAGTGTTAAACCTCGAATAGCCAATTCTGCATCAGATGTGACAACCGATTTTAAATAGGAAAATTTGTCCACATCATTTAAATTCGAATTATCATCCACTGCGGATTTAAATCTAGCCCAAAAACTGGGGAAACTACTGATATCCTTGCCCGAAAAAGATTCTAATGTGAGCTTAGGTAAACGCGGTTGATTTGTTAAAACGGAACTAACTGTATTATTTAAAGGAGTTACGTTTTGCGGTTGATTTTCGACCGAATTTTGAAATGTAATGCTCGAAACTGTTCCTATGTAACGTTCAGCACGGATTTTCCATATTATAAATTTATCTCGATATTCTTCGCGAGTTAATATTTCGTCTTCTAGACTTTCAATATTTATTAAACTCTCAACTTCCTTATCGAGTGTACTCAGCTCCTCATATTTAGAAATTAATTGCACGTAAATCTCATGCACTGTTGTTTTATAGGCTGAATTGTTTATTTCGTTTTCTAATTTATTAATTTGTTTCGTCACGAGGGACCTCGAAACAGATCGAGCCCTTTTTGCTCTTTCTAATAAAGCCTGATTTGCTGCATCCATTTTAAACAAAACACTATAATTTCAAAACAAATATACAAATAATAACACCAATTCTAAATCCAACTTAGTATAAATTTCAACACATTCAAACAAAATCCAGTTTAACAATCTGTATACAAGTAAACAAAACTATACCAGAGCAACCTTCCAAATACCGACAGTTACGAATAAACTAAATTTCAAATATGATAAAATAAGCTAACTAAACGAATATCAAATTCAAAGTGAGACTAAACAAAAGTACTCACCCCAACATGCAGCGAAACGTATTCCCTGCCGATGCACCAATGTAAAGAATTAAGAACCTAAACGAAATGTTCTTAGCGAATGAAACGAATGAGTGTGCAGTATCCATAGAAATTGATCAGTCCATATTACTCAACGAAGACACAATTTTGAATATAGTAATATTTAATATGACTGAACTTGCCGTCATGCGGCCTACATTCTACAAAACAAGTTACACACTAACAATATTTACATTTTAGATACTGAGGTGCGCACAGCAGCGCCCTCGAGTGGCCAATATTTCGGCACACCTATCGCTAATTCGAAGTGTATGCTCAGCCCCTAGAAGAACTTGACATTTCGAACTAAAACAATACGTTTTTACACTCAATAATTCGAAATAAAATCTATGGCTGACCAGAATATAACATGCGATAATTCGAAGTGATCTAATAAAACTCTCGACAGTTCAAGCACTCATTATCATGTAGAGTCCTGTAGCAAATAGGTTGGAGCTTACGTGTTTTGTGTTGTATTGTCTATGCTGTCTCCCTTGTAACGTAGCCCTTTTGATGACCAACGGAGTGGATTGACCTCGATAACTCTGACAGAAGCTAAAGTGTCACTAAACAAACTATGCAACTTTACCCTTCAAAAGCATGTTGATGCGGACTTTTTTTATGCTTCATTTATTCTACAAAAATCTGTTGACAAAGTTAGTTTAAAGCCATAAAACAAAAAAAAAAGATAACAGATTTTTTCTTCAAAAAAAAAAATAATAATAATAATTATGTACAGTCTGTATTTTGTTAATAGTTTTTAATATATGAATGTATTCTTTTAATAGACTTTTAACTTCTGTATATACTATATATACAGGGTGTCCAGCCTTAATGTAACCCAATAGCTAATTCTCGAACCGTTCGGTTTAGATATGCACTTCCAATTTGAAAAATGTTTTTAAAAAGATAAAGCATGTTTTTACTTGCTTTTCAAACCAAAAAACCCATTTAGAAAAAAACTACAAAAATTAATTTTTATACGGTCTCCAGGTCCTATCACTTATATTTAGGAAAAGATGCAGTACACAAAAACAAAGTAAACACAAAAAGTTTCCTTTTATTACGATAAAAACTGACCGAGTTATGCCTACATAAATTTGAAGCATCCGAGTTGCTCAGAAAAGGGAGTCGTATATAAATTGAGTTTAGAGAACAGTAATTCACTATCTACAGAAAGAGCAAAAGAAAAACATCATAGTAATATTAAACCATCGTAGTAAACATCATAGATTGACAATTTGCATTACTGTAAGGTAAGCAATAAAAATTAAATTAAAGAAATACAACTTGTACCGAAAAGATTAAAATAGCTTGTTTTAACAAACAGTAGCAAAATAATACAGGATTTTCCATTCAAATTAAAGCATAATGTGGAATTATGCGCCAATCATGAATTAGGGGCTTTATTATATCAGAATGACCAAATTAACTTAAATAATGGTGAAGGCACGAGACAAGGGAATACGTCTATGACAACTCCCAGTTTTGTACAAGTACAGGCAATTGTACAATTAGATGGATGTCTTCGAGTGGGAAATTTAATAGCATAAAGTCTAGCCGCCTCGCTCTTATTTCGATTACACTGCCCATAAAACAGTACCATTTCGCAGTATTCATTTGTACACATCTCGTTCTCCCGTACTAGAATTCGTAATATTAGAATACGACTGTATGCAATTGCAAGTAACTACACAACAAATTTTTAATGTTCGTCCTGATCACCAAAAACGCAGCAAATCAAACTGAAACCGCAGCATGTAAGTCTATTTTTTGGAACTGCTTTTGAAATGTTTTCTTCCTTCAAAATATTTGTTTCTATGTTTTACACGTACACAGAATAAATTTTATTTCTTAAGTACTCAATTATTGTATTTTATTATTAACGTATGTTTTTAAATTTAAAAACGATTTACATAAAAGCGACGTGCAAGAGCGAAAGTTTCCTGGCAGAGTTCCAGCTAATTTCACTTTGGAGACGGCCCCTTACTAGCTTCTTGAAAATAGCCGAGAAAATGGATAAAATATAGGATTTTCAAAGTTCCATAACTCAGTCAGTTTTTATCGTAATAAAATGAAACTTTTTGTGTTTACTTTGTTTTTGTGTACTGTATCTTTTCCTTAATATAAGTGATAGGACCTGGGGACCATATAAAAATTTAATTTTTTTTCTTAAATAGGTTTTTTTGGTTCGAAAAGCACATAAAAACATTATTTACCTGTTTTAAAACATTTTTCAAATTGGAATTGCACATCTAAAAACGAACGGTTTGGGAATTAGCTATTGGGTCACATTAAGGCTGGACACCCTGTATAATATGTACTTTTTAAAAACACTTTAAATTTGAAACTATGTAGTAAAACAACATTTGTACATACGTATAAAATTATTTTAAATGTGTTAGAAAAAAATTCTTTTCGTGTATCTTGGGAGTTTTTTCCTACCTTCTTGATAATTCGAAGTTCTTTAGTGGTCCCTTCACTTTCGTATCATCGAGAGTCGACTGTATATACATATTGCTTGCTTATAATATTAATCCACTTCCAATGGTTTAAATACATGTTATATACTGTTGATAATTTCAATACCATCTGGAAAATCTAATTCCTAAAAATATCTCGTGTTGATGGTCGTTTATTATTTTGATGTCTATTTGAGGCTTGAATTCTTTCTTCAGATACAGTAGCAATTTTACTCAATCCTTCGTTCCCATAAGTGTATGCATTCAGTAGTTTTTCCAAGATAATTTTTTGTAATATTTGTATAAAATTTTTGGCTTTTGTATGGCCAAAACTATTCATCACGGGCAATAAATTGTATCACTCTTGCTGAGTTTAATAATAAAAATTTTAAAGCGGTTGATTTTATGTATACATATATATTACCTATTCTAAATTCAATTTATTGTGGGACACAAAAACTCATTATTAAATGATTAAAAAAATTTTATTATTCAAATTCTGTTTAATACGTTAGAATTAGATTCTAAATTACAGTGCTTATGTTTAGATTATCTTTACTGCTTTTGAATATTCGATTTTAAACAATAAGTGTTTAACATGCGGTTCTAATTTAGTTTTTTATTTTTCCCATTTGTACTGCTGATTCTATTTCCAAAGATAATTCAATTTTTCTAAATTCAATCATAAATAAAAAAAATTAAGCATTTGTAATACTTTTTTTCAATTGTTTTAGCATAGAATTGAGTATGTATACTAAAAAGGCTTTTTGCATACACACAAACAATTGATTTTAAAAAACTCTTTAGTTTACTCTTGACACACACAAATAAATACATCGAATTATATAAACTACAATTTTAGGTTTGATTTCTAATTCTTTATATATTAATTATTCAAAATTAAGCGAACCAAGTACTTGGTGAATAACGTTTTTAGTTTCTTTCTGTCGCATTGTACATATGAATTTTAAAAATTAATACAAATAGATTGTCTTTCTATTTTTCTTAGTATTTGGTTTGACATTTATAATTTTGCTTTTATTTGAGAAATATTTTTTGAATATGATAAATAAGAACTTCTTAAGATAGTTAATTCTGTTTTAGTCAATAAGAGCTAGCAGAGTCTAACGAATATTTAGTGCTTAGTTTTTTCCTCACACAGTAAACCTAAGAATTTTAATACTAAAAAATATATATATACTTCTCATATCATTAGTTTCCCAATGATATTTTCCTTAGTATATTTACATTTATATAAGAGAAAGCTTATTTATTATAATTAATAAATTTAATTCATGTTCCTTTTTATTGCACAACTTTCAAAGTTCTAATGAAGAAAATGTCATTTAAATTTTTACTAGTGATGAAGTAAAATTCACACTCACAAAAATAATTCACAAACTTTAATGAATTAAACTCAATTGAAGGATGCAATCCACAGAGAGCGGTAATGTATACAGCCGTATATTCTGCACTATGCTGTTGCTGGATTTGTAACGTTAGTTTGGTTATTTGAGTGTCCTTTTTTTCACTTATGTACAAAATGCCAAATACCTGCTGTTTTTTGAATTATTATTATTTCTTTTCTTCTTATCTTAAAATAATCCTGTGACTTATCGTGCTAAGTCTGCAAACTGTTTTTTTTTTGTTTAATTTTACGGGTTTTATAAATTTTTATGGACTTTTAGTCCACCCAGTATAATGTGCCTGTTACATTTAAAATAAATATGCTTAAAATATTGAATTGTAAGATCTGATACAGAAACAACTAGAATTATGTGGTCTTTTATTTCAGATGAACATTTCAGCTTTAAAAATAAACAGTAATTTTTACAGAAAAGGAATATTTAAATAAATTTCTAATAGATGATACTGATATTTATAGAAATTACACATATAATTTTTACAGAATTACACACAGAAGTTATTGAATTTTTACATTCAATCAAAGTCCACAAATCAGAAATTACATAAACAATTTGCACAAATGCAAAATATAATATTTAATTATATTTCTTAAAAAATGTCTCACAATTATGTTGAAGTTTTGAGAAATTAATTTTCGCTAAAAGTGTTGAGATGATATTCATTTAACCAAAAAATAAAATTTGACATGGTGTTTAAATTTCTTCCTCCTTTTAATAAACAGTATTATCCCATATTAAAAATATGAATGTATTACCTTTAAACACTTTCAGAGCAGAAGTATCTGATAAAAATATTTTTGATCCTTCATATGTTTCATGTTACACACCATTGGTTTTTTTAAAAAATATATTTAATGTTTATTTAACAGCAAGAAGAAAAATGCACACTACTAACTTTGTATAGTTATATATTCCTAAAATAAACACATTGTATCTATAAATAAAATTATAAATAATGATCTATCAGTAAATACAGTGTATTTGAAAGCAGTTTTGCTTATTATCAAATGCAAACACAAGAATAACCAAAATATATTGAAATCCAATTATCTTAATACAAGAAATTTCTTTATGCTTCTAATAATTATTATTTCTTTCTTTTCAATATCTTTTTTGAGTACAAGTACAAGATATTATGCTAGATATTAAAAGATATATTTATATAGTCTTTCCTCAATTATGTGGAATTTTACACGAGTGTTTAGAAATATTAATTTTAAAAACATTGATAATGTATTATTTTTAAAGGTGATAGTAATGCAGTTTTTTGAAAAAGACAGCTCTCACAGTAAATTTTGCTATGTGGCTGTTTTATTAAACTTAAAGTAAATCCATTTTTTTCTTGAATTTATCTTTAAAAAGATAGAAATGCAGGAAAATCTGAATACTTTTTTTCTTGCAAGAAAATGTAACGTTAATCCATGAAATGAATCACAGATATTTAATTCACAATATTTTATAAAATTAAATTCAAATAAAATTAATTCATAGCCAAAAGAATCAATAGACATTCAGAATGGGGTTGACAATACAAGATAATGCATGTAAAAATTATAATAAGAGTAAAAATGCAAAAGGGGAGGGGATATTTCTTAAAACATCAGTCTCATGTTCCTCCATCTGACATCAAATGAGATGGATAAAATGATTAACATTAAAGAGTTGTTATGCCCACTGGCATTTGTAGGCTCTTTCATGGGGGAGGGAAGGGGGTTATATTTTAAAAAACAGAGATAAAAAATGAAGCATAAACTTTATGCTAAGAACTGAAAAACTTATAATAAATTAGAGGGGTTTGCAACATTGCACACGTTACTGGTGTGATGCCTTATAGAGTAATCTTGACAAGGACTGAAAAGGGAAGAGACTACTAGTTTCATTTTTCTACCACACATTTTCCCTTTTACATAAAGCTGATGTTTACTGTAGCAATTATTTCCAGCTGTATCCCAACACAAAGCTTGAACAGAAAGTCATATCTTGTTTTGCCATTTTCAAATGCTTGATACATCAAAAACATGTATAAAAAGATTTCTTATCAAATCTGCAATAAAAAAAAGTCAATAAATAAAATAATGACTTAATGGGATAACTTTTAGAAAACATTCCACAAAATCATTTAAATAAAGTTAATTACAAAACGATTTTTTACCTTTTTAAACTAAATCTTTATAATCATACTAAAGGAATTAAGAGGACGGTAAAAAATCACATATTCCATTCAAAAATCTTTAAAGAACTTTACATAGAACAATTAAATATCTTATTCGGTACTTAATATAGAAACCATGCTAAATTTCAAGCAGGGCCAGCTCTAGCAATTTTGCTGTTCTGGACAAAAATGGAAAATGCTGTTCCTCTCCAAAGTAAAAAATTATTATTAAAAAAGAAAAATTGTTCCCATAGATGCCCACCTATAAAACCTGATAATAATTCTTGCGAACAAAAAGGCAGCATAACACAATATATAAATAACTAAAACATTAAAATACAGCAAAATCAAAATAAACAAAAAAAATTACTAGTGGTTTTTTCTGACTTTTAATTCTAATCAATGTTTTAAAATCAGTTTGTTCAGTTAATTCATTTTCGATAGCCAATATAGTAATACCGTTAAATCTCTAAAAACATGTTCTTTCAAAAAATCTAGAAAAAAAAACGATCACTTTTTTTAAATATAGAAAATTATTATATAGGTATAGTGTAAGTTATTTGTGCAGTTTCAGTAGTGAGAAGGGAGTGGGGGATGGGGTATAAGTTACAGAATGTAAGCGATTAGATCAAATGTTTATTTTGAATTTCAAAATACAAAATTCAAATTAAATCAAATTGTCATACTTTAAAGCACAAGAATGGCTAAAAATTTAGTTTAGTATGATATACCATGAAGAATGTGACAATACAAAGTCCAACATTACAGTTTCTTCTATATCGTATCTTGTTTCTTTCCTTATCTTTTTACCCCTCCAGTAAATAAGTTTAATTAAAATCTAGCCTACTTATTTTTACTAGAATAGATCTCAGACAGACATGAGAAATAAAATAATGCAAGATACAAGATCGCATGTGTGAGACATGAGCATATGCAAACTTGTCGGTAAATTTCGCTCTTATCAGACATGGGTAAAAATGCATTAAGGGGTTAATCCAGAAACACTCAACCTTCAGTTTTGCCCGGGCCACATACATGAAATAGTTATTTCATGCGGGCAGCAACATGAGGATTAATGGGGGGGGGGGGAATGTCTTAATACCAAGATAACATAGGAAACTTGAAATGTAGAGAATGATCCAAATATCACTAAAACTCTTACTTTGCTTCTTTTAATTCTAATTTTTTACATTTTTTTATTGAATTTATCAAACACTAAATTGGAGAAGCAGATTTAAGAAACACTCCTTCATAAGTTCTGCATCAGTAAAAGGTTTCGAAAGATTGCCAATAATGTAACAATTTCATAAGATGCATTTGTTACCACTGTGACATTACTACTGACAAAACACTCTGTTGCTGTTGCAAAGATCATCCAAGAAAGACTATTTATCGCCTCTTGAAAGAGATCTTCAAGGAAAAGTGTCATTGGCAATTCCTAATTATTGGTATTTTTGAATACAACACTTTCATGACAAATCAAACAACTATGATTCCATACATGTTTTTCACTACAAAATAGTCAACTCTTCCCAAGAGTCTTGAAACAATGTATTTTCTTTGAATATTTTCTATTTGCAAGACATGAGGGGTAGTTAAAAATTAGTTCCACTCATAAAATGGTCACTACTCCACTGTTGTCTGTTATCACTAACCATTAGAGTTACAAGTAAAAAAAATATCAATTTGCACTCGTATGACATCACCAGTAAAAATGATACACAGTCGAACCTTCACATTACAAATCTCTATATGGCGAATTTTTTTATACAGCAAACTTTTTCCTGGAACATTTTATGATTTTCTTCGTAAAATAAACTCCCAAATAGTGAAGAGTATTTTCTATGTAACAAGCTTTTTTTCTCTCTTGTGATTCAATTTCCCCCCTATTTTTAAAGTATTACTGGACATTTCATTGTACAGTGGTCATAAATCTTGAACTGATTTTATCAGATACCTAACTCACCGAGAGCAATAGATTTCTGGGCATTTCATCCAAGAAGTGTTACCTATAACCCCCACTGCCCAGTCCCCTAGAAACATCTCAGATATCCCCTTTCACCCTCAGTGGAGTTGTCTCATGTCTCCATGTCCTTGAACTAGTGTCTGTTCATTTGTAGTTTTGATCAGTCATACTGGTATGACTTCGTTTGTTGTAGCTCGAAAATGTCAAAATGTAAGTTCTTGACCATCAAACAAAAAAATTTAATTCTTCAGGAATTGGATAAAGGTGTCAAGAAAAAGGATTTTACTTTAAAATTTGGTATCCCATCAAACAGCTTATCCAAAGTTATAAAAAATCGAGACGTAACAAAATTATGATTCATCAAATTCTTGTTCAAAAAGTTTAAGAACATGTGTCTATGAAGATGTCAACGAGGCAGTTTTGAAGTGGTTACACACAATTCAAGATAAAAATGTTCTGATTTCGGAACCTTTTGTAATAGAAAAAGCTTTTCAATTGGCAAAGGCAATGGAATATGTCTAATTTTTAGATAGGAATGGATGGCTAGAAAAATTTAAGAAAAGTCAGAAAAAAATCCACCTGAAGGAATTTTTAGTGCATTGCCAAGATGTGAGGTGTGTTATGAAACAAAGCATTTTTTCAAACAAAAAAACTCCAACAAAATTAACAGATTATGAGTAATTAAATTTAAGGACACATGTGATAATGAATGTTTAGAATATCAAACTAAAAAAATAATGTATGTTTAAAATTACTTGTATGCTTTAAATTAGAAAATGTGTTTAAAATTCATTAATTTTGATATAAAATTATTTTCTTAATGTTGAAAATACAGTATATCCCTCAACATTCTTTCTTATTTGCCTTGCAATTTTTCTTTCTTTGATGGGTAATACACATAAGATAAATAATTATTAAAAAGATGTAAATAATTACTTTTTTAATATATAGTGTTTACGAATTTAAAATTTGCTTTATGTGGTTTATAAAGTATATTGAAGGATGAACCTCTATATAATGGATTTTTCAAGTAACGAACTTTTTTCCGGGATTTAACGGCTTTGTTAAACAGAAATCCAATTGTATTTGATATCTTGACTGAAAGAATTTCTCTCCAAATTTTAATACTTTATCCTTAAATAATTAAATTTCTCAAAGCAATGGACCATCACTGGGCCACTTAAAAAGACCCAGTGGGCCACAGGTTGAGTATTGCTGGGTTAATCTATCTTAAAGGAAAAAGTAGTGGATCCTAAGAAATTTTTATTATTTTGAAAACTCTTCTCTCCATCTGTCATGTTCTTTAAAGATTCACTGAGAACCTTATCTTGTATAAATAACTATTCATGCAGAATTATCATATTGAAAAGTTACATGCAAAAATTCATTGCGATATACCTTTTACATACAGCATAACAATAAGCATGTATCTGAAGTCAATGTAGAAGTACACTGGCATTAAAAATGCAGAATTAATAACTGGCATTAAAATAAAGAAATAACATACATTTAATGAAATACCAAATTCTCAATGTTCCTGAAAATGTAGAAAATTTTTTCATTAAAAAAAAAAGTATTTTTCAAATTTGGTTCAAATGCTGCCCCATGCTGTTTGTACACCCATTTCAAAATAACTCACCAAATTGGCAACCACAATTTCACATGAGTCATAGGCACTGAATCAGCAATCATGAGCTTCGTTTCATATTTCTCCACTTGAAACCATTCTAAACCTAACCATTCATTGATATTGCAAGCTCAAATATTAATATGCAAATCTGGGAAATACCAAATTCCCAAAAAATAAAATTTAATAATATAATTATATATATTTATTGTTATACATTATACAAAAATTTCTAAAACTAACAATAACAAAATTTTAAAAAATTAAATAAAAAAATTGGTTATTATTTTTCTTTTATTGATTATTATTTATTTTTAATTACTCATTATTTTTCACATAGAATTTTTTTTTATCTCACACACCCCATATTCCTGTCAGCATATTCTGTTTTTAGAATTTGTGCAGTTTCATTCAATGTTATCAATATGGTTGCCATAGTATGCAAGTACCTCTTATTCTCTGTACCTTTACATTATAAAAGTATAGCTTTGCTTTCATAAACATTTGTGAAAAAAATTATACTCACGAGATTTTTTGCAAAATAGACATGCTGTTTCGTAGATCTCGAATAGAATAAATTAAAATAATAAAAATTTATAAAATTTAATGAAAGTTACCACGAGATTCACAGTGTGAATTGAGTTTATTTTAATTTTCATCAAGATCCATGCACTGACTCAACAAATCCTTTTTTTTTATGCCAGAATAAAAAAAAATTTTAAACCAAAATGTGTTTTTAATGAAATTAATTACAAAAACTTAGTTACCTCAAGTATATCTCCTCTAATAATGAAATTTAAAATGAAGTAACCAAAAATAAAACAATCACAAACATTGTGAGTAGCTTATTGTACAAATGTAATATTTTTTTTGTTATAAGCAGAATTTTTAAAAAATGAGAAACTTCATCTGAGCATGCAGGAGCAATTGCCACAAGTTGCTCTTTGAATTTGAAAAATAATTTTTTCTGCATTTACAAATAGCAAAACGAACATTATTATGAAAATATAATTAAAGGAACCTATAACTCTCTTGAAGTCTCAGTTTCTTACAACTGTGTCACCCCTTAGCTTAAAGAAATTATTCAAATAATTTAAAGGTAAACAAAGAGCAGGATATTTTTCAATAAACATAATAAATGTAGTTATATTACTCAGAAAAATTTTAAAAATCAAAAAGTTTTTATTTAAATAACACAGGTAAATTTTTTTCAAATTTACACTGATCATGGAAATAAATTTGCCAGAGCCATTGGGGATGGATTTCTGCCTGTTGGTCTGCAGAAGATATTTTATTTCGCTTCTACCACCCATAGGAAGATCCAATGGAGGCATCCCCCTGTCAACCAACTGGGAACTGGACCTCTATCGATAACAGTCTCCCCTGACAAATTTCTGCATCTTTCCTACCAACAGGAAAAACAGAAATACTTTCCACCCAGTCATAAATCTATGTAGCTCTGTAATTAAACAAATCCCGCACCCAAAGTATCTTGAATTAACTCAAATACAGAACCGAGATTTTCACAACATATCTCACAAATCTCAAATAAAGCCCTAAAAAAGTTAAATATTTTGAAATAACTATGTGGTGTATCTTTAGCTCAAGTTCAAAGACTCTTTTTAACACTTATATCTCCCTTGTAAGACCAATTCTAGAATATGCCACTCCCATTTGGGCACCAGCTTCTCCTTATGCAATTTATAAGTTAGATAATGTTCAGTACACAGAGCATCTCTAAAATCATTATTGGAGCTGTTTCATCTACAAATAATGTTAAAAAAGAAACTGAGTGTAGCTTAACCCCCTTAAATACCAGAAGAAAATAGGCCATCATAAGATTCACAGGCAAAATTCCAAATCCAGCTGAATGCCATATTTCCAGCAAAACTTTCAAAATTTGTACAGGTAAATATAGACTGTGAGATGATCCTCAAATCTACAATATGACTAGGAAATAAGGAAAGAAATTGACCTTCAGCATAAAGATATAGATATCATTAAAAAACCTTTTCTCCCATCTGTCCTTCACCAGCAAAATCAATTTAAATCTCTTACAATCTTGTAAAAAAAAAAGGAGTCTGCTACACCGCTCAAGCAGAAAGACGTCCATACCCTTGAGGAGCTTTCGAATTCCACTAAAAACCAAGTTTGTCCATATGGATAGATTTTCTAACTCTGATCTAGAAAAAGGTGATGTTGGAATCCATCTTTTTTCACCCAAATGGTACACCTGAATCCTTTACAATTCACAAGGGTAAAATTGCTTCAAACTTTAGGAGTGAGCTTATGGCCATTAAAAGAGCTTTGGATAACTACCACAGCAGGGCAATTGTGAATTCCACAGTGGCATTCTACTGTTCTCAGACTCATGATTTACACTACAGGTGATCATGAAGGCAACTCTCAACTGACACAGGATATAATTGCCTTTATAAACAGAGTAGTTGTAGCTCAAAGAACTTGCACTTTGCAACTGATGTTGGCCCACAGACATCTACGATAATGAGCAGGCTGATAACCTTGCCAAGGAGAAACAGAATTCCCTTCAAATTTCCAATAGCCTTACGCTTACCAATGCTGATGCAATAGCCAGACTTAAACTCCCTTCCCATCCAGTTAAGAAGCCCTTAATTCCAAAACTTAATTGTAGCCACGTAATTTCAACCATCATATGCAGTCTATGTACAAGACACTTTAAAGGGATGAAAATATCCCCTGATGGCCAAAGAAGTCACAATACTTTCCTCACTGCCCATATATTCAACTTTCTCCTATTCACATTTTTAATTATCCTTCTATATTGGCTAAACTCCACAACATAGACCTAAATCCCATGGACACAGCAGGGATCATTTTGGATGCCTTCAGCATCATTTGATTTCTCTACTACTATTTCTGCACTACTTGGACAAGACAACAATAAATTATTTAAATAGAAAATAGAATAAAATTTTTTTAAATTTCAAAGAGCTTTTTATAATGATTAGTAACCCATCATACAATTAAAATTTGTTATGCAAAACAGCCAACTGTACCTTATTTTTGGAAGTATCACTAGTGAAACAGGAGTTTTAGTTTATATTAATCAATAATCAAAATATCATATTTTTTTGCTCAACAACACTATATTATAACATCTAAATATTATGCATTAATGACATGCCATTTCTAACGAATTCAATAACTCTAATAGAAAGCTAAAGTAAACATTTTTTGATAAGCTTTACATTTTGTTATTTCTTCCTTTCTGTAATATAAAGCTCTATTTCTATCACAGTTATTACAAAAAAATAATAAAAAATTTACAGTTGAATGATCATTAGGCAGAGCACATAATCACTGTTGAGGTCTTAACCCCCTATCTTTAAGGATATTGTTGAGCTTTATTGATAGAACTTGCCCTCATTAGTATACAATTAATTAAGAATTAAAAATAAGAAGTTTAAGAAATTAAAATTAAGATTGCGACCTTGAAAAAATTTATAGCAAAATTGCTGGAGCTAACTGTGTTGTAATATGATTGAAAATAAGGAAAATTTAAATGTACAAATACTAATAAATGATACTTTGTATCATACCATCCAACAATTTAGTCCAGTTGCAAGATGATGTCACAATATGCAGACTATTGTAGAAAGTGTTCTCATGTACATTCCAACACAATAGTATTTGACGACATTTTTTGAACAGGCAATTGTCTCTTAATTTAGGGTAATTCATCCAAGGAAAGAAACATTCCACATAAGTAACAAGCCAGTAAAATAAAATTATAATTTCCCAAGGAATACAAATAGATACATTAAATCAATCATTTCTAGAAAAGTTACAGCATATAGTTCACAATAACTTTAATAAACAATGAATATTTAACTCAAATTGATTTCAATATATATAGTAACCTTATTCATTAAAACTGACCAATTAATAGCTTATAATAATTAACATTTAACAATACCCACAAAAAGTTACTCAAAGTTAACACCTGTTTTATTTCTATCAACTTTAAGTTAATTTTTAGTTCTGTTCATTCAACAAAATGCTGCATATGTTAAAAAAAAACTAAAATAATTACCTTTTCCAAAGTGATACTTTTACCGTGATTTAACATTTTACAGAAAAAAGTTTTTTGATGTCTTCAACACAGCACAAATCGTCGTAGACTTAAAACATCCATAACAAGCCATCCAAAAAATAACATGAAAAACAATTCTAGCTTAATTTTTCAATCGGTTTTCGGCATAATCACGGTTACTGATTCCTATCGCTACTGATGAGCTAACGCTGACTTGAAAAGATTGATAACTATAGACAACAAACACACACACACACACATAGGGAAAAGGGATTTAAACAGAAAAAAAAAGTTTCAGGGAGGAAAGGAGAAACAAGTGGGACAAAGTGTAGAGGTAGGGAATTTGAATTTGGATGGATTGGGGATAACTTTTAGATCGAATTTTTTATAAGACATTTAAGGCCAGATTCTCTAATGTTTATAAATTTAAAAAATGAAACGGGTGCACTTTTATGGCGTGTTGGATAAGTTATAGAAGCTCTAGAATAGTTAGAGGCAGTTTTCAGACTCAACGAATTAGGGAGAAAATTCGGGAAAACTTCAATAACGTGGGCTGGATTTTCTACTGCCAAATCCTCTTTTCTAGCCGAAGGTCAATCGCCAAGGCGTATCCTTGAGAGGAACCGGTTTGTAGTAACCATATGCGGTACGATTCGCCTCAGAGAAATCTCCACGTAGTAATACATTGCATTCCTGAAGTTCGGGTTTTCATTTCAGTGATGATGTTTTCTGAAAATATTACCAGTGTAATTTAAAGGGTAGGTTAAACGACTTCTCGAATTCAGATTTGAAACTTTTTGTCTCAAAATCAGATTAAAAAAAAGAAAACTTTATGTACATGTCAACTAAGTTAAATTTCAAGTTTTTTCTTTTCAAAGCAAACAGTTATTGTTTAAATTCGAGCAAAATTACATTATTTTTATAAATACGAGACATAAGTATCAAATGAAACATAGTTCTAATTTTTTTGCTAGAACGAAGGAAAATAATTATTTATAATAATGAAAAAACGCACATTTTAGTGCAATCAATGCAGGTTGTCTAGTCAACATTGAGACAGAAACTAATCCAGAAATCTCAAATATCTTACTATCCTAAATATCTAATATTTGTTAAGTTATATTATCTCATCATTACCTTAATTTTTAAAGGAGATAATCACTCAGATTTTTCGAAATAATCGAATGCTTTTCTGAAAAAATTTACCTCCTTTATATATATGTTCAGAGATGATTTATTTTTTAAAAACATAGATTATATCATATTGGGTTTTTTTTAGATAAAATAGTTACAAGGATTTTATTACAATTTGGAAGGGAATATATACAGTACAGTATCTTACATATTTCATAATTTTCTTTATATTTCTCTTTTTTTTTAATTACAGATTTTCGAAAAAATAGTGCTTTGCAAAAAGCTGTTGACATTGTATGAGCTTCTGAATAGTATAAGAAAATTCATTTCTGCTCCTGATAATGAAAGTGGCCGCGGTAACCTAGTAGTCAAAGTAACGGACTCGTGGCCGGCGTGTCATGAGTTCGAGCCCAATACCACTGAAAACCCGCAATGTAGGGGGGCAATACACAAAAAATCTATCGATGCTCAAACTTTCTCCCTTTGGTGTGGTGTAGAAGTTAGGAGAGGGGTTACCAACTCAGGTGTTGTCCTCGTCACTTGACCGTGGTTCAAAATTACGAGGTCTATCTTCAAAAACCCTCGAGTAGCTGAATAATGTAATGCTAATATTTATTCACTCAAGATAATAAATGTGTTGAAAATAAATCTCGAATTATCCACGCATAATAAAGCTAGAATTTTCAACAACCAAAACATCACGGCTTCTAGGATTCCTGGAAAGGGATGACTGTGTAAATTGATATCTTATCTGCACCACTGTGAATGAACAGGAAATTCATCAATCAGGAATTCAATAGGGATATAAACATATTTTTCGTAAATCAACATTTCAAAATTTAGTATTTTTTTTATAAAACTAGCTGCATGGCCCGGTGTTGCACGGGCTTTTACGGAGGGTATAACTTAATCCCTATGTTAATTTCCTCCTTTCTTTCTGATGCCAGATTTTTTGTGTGGGTGTGACGCGTATGATGTGAGTGCATAGCCCGTGAGTGCGTGTCATGGCTTTCTCGTTTAACATTTTCAAATTACGAAATTTCACTACTATTTTAAATTTTGAAGTAAAATTATGGATTTTTTTAAATGTTCGACACCGATATTGATTCATTTTAGAAAAAAATCATAAAATATGCAAAATATCATTATTTAGTAAAAAAGAAACTTTTTTTTAATTCTTTAAAAAAGATAGTTTTCGGCATTTTATTTTTTAAATTACTGATTCTAGATGGTCAATGAACTTTTTAAAAATCATATTCATTTAAATGCATCGATATTTATTCATTTTAGAAGGAATCATAAAACAGGCAAAGTATTATTGTTTTGAAGGGGAAAAAATTCGAATCGTGACGAAATAAATGATGTTTGGTATTTATAAATTTATTAAATCACTGATTTCAAAAGAGAAAAGTATGAACTTTTTTAGTTTAGATGGTTTACTTATCATAATTATAAGAAATCCATACATAACGATTGAAAAATTTCGTTTCACGATTTACAGAAAACAATACTACTTTATTTTTAAAAAAATATTTATTTAAAGCAATACATTTAAATGTATTGCAAATAAACTTATTTAAAATAAGGATAACGGAGTAAAAACGCGATTAAATTTTTCACAAATATAATTAATGCAAAAATTCTTACCGTTACCTATTGAAACGACTGTTTATTTCTGTATTGCGTTGTTTTTGAGTGTTAGATTAAAAAAAGTTACAAAAAAAGGTAAAAAGCCTTTACTTACACATTTACAGTATAAAATTCAAAAAGAAAATAATACTATGTGACAAAAATATATTTCAGAATATTTCCTCATATTTTTTATGATATATTTTTCTTATATTCCACTGTTCTTCTATAAATCAATCTTTAAGAATAAAAAGAACTATCGGTTGTGATGCGTTATATGAATGAGCGTCCCGCCGCAAATAGCAATGTTATGAAGGAATTCCCCTTTTTCTGCATCAGTGAAAGACTCAAAGCTATCTCAACCTTTCCCGTCTTCCAAACAGAAAGCTAACTCAAAGTGAATAACCTGGACGCAATTAAAAATTTTTTAAAGTTTTCATTTTTTGAGGGCTTAACTTTCACGTTAAAGTTTTGAAATTTCACACATTAATTGCAAAATAAGAGTACTTTTAAATGAAAATTGTACAAAAAAAATTGTTTAAATTACTTCTCGCAAAAACGGTATTTTACGAAAATCACAAACATTTTTTAAATCCGTAATTTTTAAGCAAGTTTTTCGATATTCACACAGAAGTTGTACAACATTATTCTACAAACGTAAAGAAAGTTTCGTATGATGATTTTAATAAATGATGAAGTTATTTAATGTTGAGTTAAAATTTTGAGTATTTTTTAAAAAATCATAGAAAAAAGTTTTTAGTATTTTATTTTTTAAATGACTGATTTAAAAAGAAAAACGTATGAACTTATTTAGCACAAAATATCGTTTTAATAATATGAAAATAAATTCATACGCAACGATTTAGAAAAAGATTTTCATAAAAACGCATCGGTCTTAATTCGATTTTTAAAAAATCATAAAAAATAGAAAATATTATTATCTTGCAAAAAAATTATACTGTATCGTAGCAAAAGAAATGATCTTTACGATTCTGTAATTATTTTTTGTCTGATTTAAAAAACAAAAATCGGATGGCTGTGCAAATAACGTCGAGAATACCGAAACATTTCACCCTCTGTTCATTCACGACGCTAGGTGGGGAAAATAACGTGCAGGGTTAAAACAATTATGCGTTTTAAGGTTTTTAATTAATATCTTTTTAACTAATTACAATATCGGAATGAAAAATAGTTTACGTCCTATTCTCAGACCTACTGAATATACTCACAAAATTTCATAAGAATCGGCCACACCGTTTCGGAGAAGTTTGGTTACAAACACTGTGACACGAGAATTTTATATATTAGATTAATCAAAATAAAAAAAAACTCTAGAATAAACTAATGTCTTTTTGAATACTACTTAATATTATTCCTTTTAATTATTTTTACACCTTTACATACATCTGTGTAAAATAATTAAATGATTTTTTTTTCTAAACAGGATATAAGATGTAAAAATTCTTTTAATTGAAAATGAGTGATTTCCATTTTGTACAATTTATATTTCAATATTTGAACCATATGAAACTACAATTATAGCAAAAGTAGTAATTGACATAGTTTAAATATCCATGTAAAAATTAAAATAGAATTTGCATTGAGACAATGATGAAATAACAAATTTATGGGTTCCTTAATCCATTGTTTTCTAATAAAAGTTGATAAACATTTAAAAACATGTAAATTTCAAAAAATCCAAAAATGATTTTAAAAATATCATATTATTACAGAAGGCTGAATATATTATGCCAACTGCAAAATTTTAAAATAAATGTTGAAAAAAAGAATGTGTTCTGGAAAACACTTTTCTCCTTGAAAAAATAAAAAGAATGTTTTAATCAACAAGACTTAGATTTTTTCAGAGGTCATAGACAATTTTTTAAAAAAATGATAGCATTAGTTTTTTTATTTGTTTAAAGACCATAACCCATAAAAATATGATTAATAGCATTTTCTTAATTTCAGAACTTGAAACAAAAATCAATAAAAAAAATAATTATTTAAAAAAAAGTCAATTAATTTAGCGTTTTTCAAACTGTAGGGCGTGCCCTTCTAGGGGGGTGAAATAATCCTACAAGGGGGTGCGAGCATGTCGAAGCTCATGTGTCGTCCTCGTTATTTAACCGAGATTTAAAATTACGAGGTCCTTCATCAATAACCCTTTTTTCAAAGCAAAGAATTATTATCATTCAAATACGAAGGCAAATTACATTATTTTTACAAACACATGACATAAATATAAAATTACACATAGTTTTTATTTTTTATTCTTCTGATCTTTCATGTTTAGAAAGACACCGTTTTGAGGTCAACAAATCTAGTACTGTTTTTGCGACATGGTCCAAAAGATTCAAGAAATGGGAAGTGTCAAGAATAGGGAATTCCTTTTCTCAAGAATTGGGGAGTGTTTCAAACACTTGAAAACTATCCTTCAAGTTATACTGAGAATTTATTTTTCGTTTATTTTTACTGCTTCGCTACTATAGTTCACTTCTTGTCTGAGAATCACCAGTTTAGAAATCTTGTTTTTTTTACCAGTCATTTTATTGTAAGTGATCTACAGTTTTAATTAAATATCTTCAACGAGTACGAAACATGAAATATTATGAGTTTTGTTCAGTGATTAATTATATAAAAATACTAGTCGCGCGCGGGTTATAACGGCTAGTATTTGAACTGATCAACTGAATTTGTTTCACTTATTAAAAAAAGTCCTCTGTTTACAACAAATGAAATCTATATTTATTTCTATATTTATTACAATTGAAACGAAATGCTATAATTTTCATACCAATTGAAAAAAAAAATTACGAAGTTTGTATTCCTTTTTTTATAAACTATGCGTTACTTAGAAAAAGCCACAACATTTTAAATTTCACGAACAGCAAAAAAAAAAAAAAAACATTCCAATATACTCATTTAAATTTCTAATACTCTCATCCCTATGAGAAAATAAAATAATTTTGAAAGGTAAAAAAAAAAAGTTAATTCTTGAAAACACTAATCTAAAATAAAGTTCAAGTAATGATCAGTACATGTTTTTGCACAATTTAGCCAATTAAAAAACACACCATAAAAGCTATTTACCAAATCACTTACATATTTTTCAAAAAATTTATAGTGTTATAAAATCGATCAAAGTATTGAAAAATTAGGAATATAAAATGTTTGCATTATTTTTATATAATTTGACAAAGTTTAATATTAAAATATGATCTGATATTAAAACATTTGAAATAGAAAATGTGCCTAAATAAAGTTAAAGCTGTTTAGTAATTGAATTTAATAGAAGCGTTGCGCACGAAAGATGAAAAATATACATGTTAGATGGATTAGCTATTGAATGACTTTTGGAAGAAAATTGTCCCATATTCATTGCATCGCTAAAAATTACTCAACATTTCTTAAACCTAAAAATTAAATTTTAAAAAATAGTAATCAAATGGTGTTATTAATTAAAAAAGCAACAAAAATGAACAACTAATTTTATGAATTAATTTAACATTGAAATTTAAGAACATGGGCTCTTTTGGCTGCAGACTTCAAATTTATATGCAATAACACTCAACTGGGACGTTTAATTTGTATTTTATTAACTACCACACAACATCATTCGAGAAATTTGAAATCCCGTTTCTTATATTGAGTCGCACTTGCAGAATTTCACAAAGTGGATTCTTGGTAAAATCAGGATTCGAATCCATGACTAATCTTTTAGACTGCGACCCATTAAAAAAGATAAAAGCTGCAGAAATACCTTATATGAAGTAAAAATAGACGCGAAAACTAAATACTATATAGAATTTTCCCTTAGAATGTAGATTCTTATAAATAGGTCTGTACTGCTGAAATCTGTCATGAACTGCAGTCTTTTAATGTATAAAAGAAAGACTGATTTTAAGCATTAAAAAAAAACTAAACCCCTAAGGGGTATCGGAACGCTCTATACTGATAATGTTAAAAAGGGATTTTTCAATGTACCTTTTCTAAAAACCTGTTGGAAATACAATCCCCAAACTTTTTTTTGCAAGTTAAGCATACGTCTAATATTATACTAAAATGAGCTTTTTTTGAAATTTCCATTAGTTTTTCTTTAAAAAATTTTTATTTGATGTATAGAGAAGAAAACAGTGTTTTTCGACAGAAAAAAAATTATAAAAAAAATGTATACAAAATTTTGCTAAAAGCTCATTTCAGTATATACTAGAATGTATAAAGAATGTGTCATGTAAGTTTTGTTGACATCAGATATATACTTTCTGAGAAAAGGTACATCGAACCTTCAAAAGTGACATTT
>BMAO01003836.1:0-31108 GCA_019973975.1 Trichonephila clavata | reverse complement strand
TGACACTGGTTTGCACATTTGTTTATCTCTATATTTGTTTACACCACAAATTAAATGGCACGAAACCGTAGTAACAAGAATTTTATTAGAGCGTTTTCCTCTACGCTCTTTCTCTTCTAAGTTTACACATACACTGACTCTATACACACTAGCGCCCTCTCGCGACAAATATTCACTTGTTATTGTGGGCGTCACAAGAATTATGTGTTCAACACTGAACATTCCACCCCCGGGTTGAATGACACATTCAACAATTCACAAATAACACAATAATGCACAATATTAAAACAACAATACACAAAAAGCTAAAGTACACAAATACACAAAATTGAATTGAAAAAATACAGATTTGAAATTTTTACATACATTATTCACTTGAAAAGGGTAAAACACAAAATTTAGTTATAGGACGTTTAAAAACTCCATTTTTAGTTTTCACTAACACTACTCTCTTATTTTATTATCTTTACCATAATACACTTCAAGAATTCGACCAAGAGGCCAGTTACACACAGGTAAATTATCTTCTTTCAGAATTACCATATCATTTATTTTTACATTATTCTTTGCAAAATACCATTTATTTCGATTTTGAAGTGTACTTAACTAATTATTTGACCAACGTTTCCAAATCTGTTGCACAATTTTTGTTAGCTTTTGCCACACTTTTAACCTGTTATCAGACACTTCAGTTAAACTTGGCTCTGCAACGGCTGTAATATGGCGACCAACTAGGAAATGACCAGGAGTCAAAGCGTCAAAATCGTCAGGGTCACACGACAAAGGATAGAGGGGACGCGAGTTAAGAATTCCCTCAATTTGGTTAAGAATAGTTAAAAATTCTTCGTATGTAAGTCTTAAATTTACCATTACACGCCTAAGTTGATATTTGACGGATTTCACTCCGGCCTCCCACAAGCCTCCGTAATTTGGTGCTCTTGTGGAATAAAACTCCACTCAACACGTTCTTCACTCAAAAAGTTACTTAAATTACTGTTGTTATTACTCATAATTTCTCTAAGTCTCTTTTTAGCTCTAATTGCGTGCCAACAAAATTGGTAGCATTGTCTGAAAATATACGTTCCGATTTTTCTCGTCTACTAAATAATCGTTTTAAAGCTGCAATGAAAGCCTCACTATATAAATCTGTAACTAGTTCGAGGTGACACACCTTTGTCACCATGCACACATAGACTTTATTTAAAACTCCTTTTCTTTGATTAGGATATTTAATCCAAAAATGGGGTCCACAAAAATCTATTCCCTCTTTGCTAAAAGGAAAACTCTGAGATATTCTCTCGGCTGGCAATTGACCCATAACTTGTGAACACGTAACAGGTTTTGCCAAAAAGCACTACACTAGAAACATATAGGTACATAAAAATCACTTCACGTAAGAGTATTACTAAGAATTATCCTAAAAAATGTTGAGCAATGAAGACAATACTGTTTACTTACAAAGAAACACACACAGGGGAAATTTCACAAAATCTAAGTAATTAATAGTTTAGAAAAGAATTAAGATTTATGATACAACAAAATGCTCTCTTAACTTTTCACTCTCTATATTCAAATAGCAAGTAAACAAACCAAAATTATTTTACTATAAATATCAAGCTTCACAAATAACATTAATGAATTAATTTTAAGAGTACACATGCAAACAACACTAAATACGTATATAATTCAACAATAGACAGTTTCTTAGCAAACTATGAAAATTTCACCTTTAAATGTATATTTAAGTTAACATATATGCATATACAACGATAACAGAAAAATTAATAATAAGGATACATTATATGAATTTTTAATGTCCAACCTTGATAAGGATTGATTATATTACCTCCTGGGCAATGGCGATTATTTTACCTCCTGGGCTCCTCCTCAAAAGTTATCGTTTGGGGGGAGGACAAATGTCCGGTTCCCCTTGTGTTTTCTGATGGTGCAGAGGAGGGGGACATTCTCGGTCCCCGCAAGAATTCTCCCCTCGCGGGATGAAGGACTTCGGTAGTTTTCCATTCAGGGTTCCGATTTCACCTCGTAACTTTTCGCCTGATGCCGTCCAAGCAAGGGGTCTCTGCTGTGCTCTTTTCACTCTATTTTTTTTTGTCCCGCACAAGCTGGGCTTTTCCTTCACAACACAAATCTCCATGATAATCACTTCCGGTTGGACTCGCCGTTTAAAAACACTATTTTGATGTTTTTGAGAGTATTCACTAAATCTCAGTTTGAGTCTAACTTTTTTACGCAGTTCAGCTTTCGTTGTCTTCGTTCTTTCTAGCAATGCTTGTCGCCTTCTCATAATACCAAATCGTTTGATAAAATCAAGCAATTCCAAAGCATGTCTTTCTACTCCTCGCTTATCTTGCGAATTTTTACGTTTAAAACACGAATGATGGGGCACAAGTATAACGTTGCTTGAGATCTTTAAATTCGAGTTAACAC
This sequence comes from Trichonephila clavata, assembly GCA_019973975.1. Taxonomy (NCBI): domain Eukaryota; kingdom Metazoa; phylum Arthropoda; class Arachnida; order Araneae; family Nephilidae; genus Trichonephila; species Trichonephila clavata. The sequence goes on along the minus strand of BMAO01003836.1, from coordinate 28,660 downwards.
ACACAGGATTAACATCTTCTTTAGCTTTATCCTTTATCACATCGACTTATGTTTCTTCTTTTTCTTCATACATCTCATCAGCAGCAGAAATCGGCGGTACATTAAATGAGTCTCTAGATAAATGTTTTTCTTCCCCGATAGCGACAGGTCGTGCTACAGCATCTGGATCAACACTAAGCATTTTGGCTCGTTCACTTTTAAATTGCCTTTGCTCTTGCATTATTTTGCATCTTTCTGTTTTCAATCTCATTTCCTTTTCAAACACCGTTCTTTTGTGTGCACTAGCGTCAAACACTATTCGCAGTTTCGTTGCGAGAGATTCATTTTTTATCATCACTTGGTGAGGAAGACAAAACACTGGGTTATTTGTTGAAATAAAAGGATTTGTTGCCTCATCAATTATTCCCTCATCAAAATAACTCTTTACACCCTTACAATACTCAGAATACAACACCTTATCACTTTGCACGTTTCTCATAAGACTTCCGAGTTGTCCTTTCACTAAATTAAAATCATCACTCAACTCATTACTATCTCTTATTAACCCACAATGAATATTATTATTTCTCACTTCACCTCCTACACTTCCGCTAGCGACATATCCGAACACAGTATTTTGTAATAGTATTCGAGAATCTCCACAATAAATTTGGCCTGGTCTCAGTAATTCGTAAAATATTTCCGCCCCTAATAACACATCAATTTTACCAGGAATATTAAATTTATAATCTGCTAGTTTAATCTCGTTTGGTTTATCTAACGATACATTTATTATTTTACTCGGAGTCAAATCGGTTATCTTTTTTACAATTAATAAATTCAGCTCTTTTTTGAAACTTAAATCGTCATTACTTATGGTGGTTGTAACGCACCCATTTATTGCCATTGTCGATTCATTCAAACAAGATACTAACAAATTAATTTTCTCATTTTTTAATTGCAATCTATCCGCACAATCCTTAGTAATAAAATTTGACTGACTCCCCACATCTAAAAGCCCTCTCACTTCATGCAAGATGCCAAATCTATCCCTAAGGTAACACTGGACGCTACTCAGTAAAACTGTTTTTGTTTTATTTTTTAAGAAGCTGGTAGCTACGAACGACTTTTCTTCATTCTCAGTTAGGGGGAAAGCGATGTCATCTGATTCTCTCTGCCCCACAAACGCGGGTGCTCTGGGGTTAAGGACGCTCCCTTCAACTCTTTGTGAGGGTACGGAAGATTTATTGTTCGTTTGGGGGAAGTGAATAAGGCGGTTATGTGGCTTTCCACAGAAGCAGTTCCTCGCCCTGCACTTTCTAACATTGCAGTCCGAAGAAAGACACTTGAAACACAGATAATTGGATTTCAAGAAATCCACTCTTTCACTGACGCTGAGAGATTTAAAATTGGGGCATAAATACAGCGGGTGGAATTCGTCTGATTTACAACCAAAACATTTCACATTTTTAATAGAAGATAAATTAACACTTGCAACATTATTCGAACCACGATGATTATAGACATCATTACGCTTATATTTTGGAAATAAACTTTGTTCTTTAATATTTCCTTTGGATGATATAAAAATATCACACTCACGACCCAACTCTTGTGGTTTATACCACATTTCGCCTTGTTTAATGCCAATATGCGCACTTAATTCTCTGTCTAAAGTCTCTATTATCTTATCTGATATAATTAACTCACAAACTGATTTAAAATCGTTTACCTCCCGCAACTGGCAATAGTAATTGAAATTTGCACTTAATCTGGACGCGAATTGAACATAACTTTCGTTATGTAATTTTTGAGCTTTTTTAAACTGATTTAAGCATTCATAGGGGGTCGGTTGAAATTCTTTTAACACAATTGCTTTTAGTTTATCATAATCACCTAAATCCTCTTCTCGAAAATAAACCATTAAATTATTTGCTTTTTCTCCTAGTATATTCAAAAGAATTTCGGGTTTTAATTTCTCAGGAACATTTTTAGTTTTAAATGCCTTTTCAATAGATTGAAAAAATAAATTAAACGACTCTGCTCTTTGTGGTACTGGGATAGTTAAAGTTTTAATACTCTTTATTAAACTTTCAATACTATACTCGGATGTTATTAATTGATTTTCCTTTTGTGAAGGTACATTTTTACTCGATTGATTATGTAATTTTGCTATTTCTAACTCCCTCTCTAACTGTGACAGTTTAATTTTTTCAATTTCTAATCTATTTTCTTCCTCCAACGCCCTTCTTTCGTTTGCATTTCTTATATCGTTTATTTCCTCCAACACACAATCAACAATAGTCTGATACGTTTCTTTATCATTGTTGTAAATCTCACTCTCCTGTATTAACTCTCTTAAATCTAAAACTTTAGCATTATCAGGTACATCTAATTTTAACTCCTCTGCAATAGCCCTCAATTCATCTTTTTTAAATTTACCGATACTCATTTTCACAAAATAAAGTTATCTCAATCACAAATAAATCACAAAATAATTATTTCGATCACAAATTTAAGTTATCGCAACCACAAAAATGAAACACATATAATTCACAAAATAATTATCTCAACCACAAATAATTATCTCAATAACAATTTAAAGTTAACTCAGCCACAATTGAAACACATAATCCCAAAATAATTATTTCGATCACAAATTTAAGTTATATCAACCACAAAAATGAAACACATATAATTCACAAAATAATTATCTCAACCACAAAATAATTACACCTCAAAACACTATTAAAAAATGGATGACTAACCTGTCACCAAGTGATATCATTTAAATCTCCACGAAAAGCATCACACACGTTTTAAAATTCTTGATCTTCGGTCCCGGCCATTTCAGGCTCTGACGGACCATCTACGCGCACTGACACTGGTTTGCACATTTTTGTTTATCTCTATAATTGTTTACACCACAAATTAAATGGCACGAAACCGTAGTAACAAGAATTTTATTAGAGCGTTTTCCTCTACGCTCTTTCTCTCTCAAAGTTTACACATACACTGACTCTATACACACTAGCGCCCTCTCGCGACAAATATTCACTTGTTATTGTGGGCGTCACAAGAATTATTTGTTCAACACTGAACAGTACTTATAACGAGGAGGAAAACACTTTAAAATTTCTAAGTACTGACTAATTATGACCTCAAAAAGTGCCATATTTTATAATTGTTTTTGTTAAATAGCAAAAAAAAAAAAAAAAAAAAAACTTTACAATCAATTATTATAAGTGGCACACTTCTTTATTTTGAAGTAAAAACAGATCTGAAATTATTTTTTATAATATTAACTTCTGTACCATGCCACACTCCATTAGGGCGGTTTCACACGAGGCAACTTTGTGGTGCAGTCAACTCATTTTCTAGTGTGAAGAGGGGAGAAAATTCCTTTCACACGAGGACACTGAGTTGACTAAAAAGAAAGTGCCAGACTCACCGGTACAAAGATTACATCCAAAGCAATATATATATATATATATATATATATATATATATATATATATAACTTTCTCCACTTTCTATACACAAGTGTGAAGAGTGTAGCTTCCACAATATCCTTCTAGTTGAATCAACTAGTGAGGAGGAGAACGCGATTTTCCAAGGAATGAGGGTGATGCACAGCAGGAAGTGCCAGTTAACCACGTATGAAGGGGTTCAGGCGATTTCCATTCAAATACAGCACCCGATTGTCAGCTCCTTCTGTTTATGTGCGGCACAAGTGGAATTGTGTGAAAGGTCCCGTATTACCCAAGACCGCATCTAATCCAAATACCTGATGGAAAAAACTCTGGATTGGCGATCCACACCGATCTTTATACTACTTCATCAAGCAGGCTATATGTACACCCCTGCGTTTTTCTTGCGTCATAATAACTTAAAACAATCCACAATAACAATTCCCAGAGCGGTTTCAAAATAAACACAGAAATACATACAAAAACATTGGACTGTAGTACGATTGACGAAAATTGTGGGCGAAATGACGTAAAAAGTTGAAACACTTGACGCATTTGGACTTAATCCATTTAAGGCTGTTTTCGCTTAATGTTAAAGAATAGGATTCCAATTCAGACTATTTTTTCAGGTATAAAATACTCGAAAATTAATATTGCATTGTGGCTTCGCTATCCTGTAGAGAACCTTTTATTTTAAGATACCACTCATTTTTAATTGATTTGACACATTTTCTAGTCTAAAATGTGTTTAGCATTCTTTTCTCCTATGCAGTAATACTAAATGAGATATTTTATATGTTAAGAGGGAAAATTAATTATTAATGGAATATTTTGAAATTTTAACAAACGGTGCATAGTAAATAAACAAATGTATGAAATACAATGTCGCGAATTTTCATGAAAATGCAGTCATTTTTCTGCCTGAAAATGTGCTCCGCATTTAGTTTAGGCCCTCATACATTTGGCGACGATAGCCTTAAAGCTGCTCAGATGTTGGCGGAAAATAAAAAAAATAATAACATATTCACTGTTTGGTTCCTTGCGAGTATAATAATTTACTTGCGATCTTGATCTGTAAGCTTTTGTTGACTGCACACTTTTTAGGCCAAATATTAGTTTTCACGCAATAAAATCAAGAGCACTGAAGCATCAGAAATACACACAATGAAGTTGTTTATCAAATAAAACTAAACTCAATGAAGCGCAACGAATTTCGGTCGTAAAACGTGACATCCTAAAACAGAACTCCGCATGAATTTACTCTAGGAAATGTAAGACAGCTACACAAAATAAAGTTTAGATGAGTTTATATAAACAGCTGACTTTAGTTTGACAATCCAAAGGTAAATTTACAAGTCGTGATTTATTACGATTCTAAGGTCGGTAGAGGTATTTGACACCGAATTGCTAGAGAGTTCGAGATAAGCCTTTGCATTTTATATAGTAGCGTTCTATTCAGTTCAATATGAAATTCTTACAGAATAGTAGGATTCCCCCCCCCCCCAATAAACACACTATATTTGATTCAGTGGCGTATCGGAGAGTATTAACTCTCCTCCCCTCAGTAAAATCAGGTTTGGGGACCCATGCCGGATCTTGCATATGAAACGTACTTGTCGTCAGTCAGATTTGGGATCCCTAGAGTCCGTATGCAAATCAAGGCTTATATTTAAACGTTAACTTTCAGGTTCGAGAGGGAGGTTAGAAGCTAAACGATAGCATTCAGCGATTAACGTAAAGTAATAGATAGCTAGGCGAGAATGTTCCGTAGATTATTTGCTTAATATTTCAGATTGACGATTTGTCAATTACATATTTGAATTGGATTAGCGTCGGCTTTAAGTAGAGCAACTTAGACGTATCTTAGATTATCTGGAATGTGTATAGCTAAGATATTCCTAAAGTAAGTGATTAAATTAATAATTAAATATTACTTATATCGTCTTTCTCGCTTTTGCTCCCATAATTAGTTTAAGGTGTATTTCCTAATCTTAGGTTGTTCAGGTTTGTTGTGTTGTTCAAACTTGTAAATAAATTGCGCTTATTTTGACCCCCTATGGCTAATCTTCCTTCTAACTCTCGTACACATAAAGTCCATCCTTCACAACATCTGAGCTGGCATCTCATTCTTCAAATTTCCACACCACATCAAAGTTAAGACGTCGCTGTTCTACACATCGGGTCTTTTGCAGCACCGTGACTCATACCATAAATCTTCAGTCCAGAACAGCACAGCTGACCACGAATTCGTGACCAAAGACCACTCGGCCCAGTTGAGAGTATATGAAATAGGTGACCAAGGTAGTTCTTACTAATAAATAAAAAATCAAAGTAATTCTAAATCAAGAGTGGTCAACCAACGGATGGCCTTAAATAATTTTGCGTCCCGCGAGATTCAATACAACTTTACAAAATTATTTTGGGCAATATTTCTGTTTTTAGTGTAGTGTTTTGTAACAAATATATCCTAAAACTATTTCTATTTTATTACGTTGCTTCTATTTTCATACATACTTAGAAATGAGCAGTATTGCATTGAAGCGACGCGCTGCAACGTCACATTTGTGATCATCGCATTATTATTATTTAACTATCTATGTTTGTATACATGAAAAATAACAAAAACAATAATTTTCATTCCGTTTTGAATTTTCTCTCCAATAAATGTTTATAATGGGCTGAAATCTAATATATATATATATATAATATATATATATATATGAGGCCCACGAGATAATGATTTTCCGAAGTGGCCCGCAAGGGTCATTTGGGTTTGTCACCCCTATTCCAAATAATAACGAAAATATGTATAAAATACAATACTTAAATAATTCCACTAAATTTAATCAATACTTTTTTCTATAGCAGCTTAATGACTTATTTCTAAATAATGTATGACAATTTGTCACTTCTAAAGCCTTTACTCAGATTTAAAAATATTTAATATCCAAAAAAAAAAAAATCTTATTGTGTTATCGTTACGGGGAAAACTTATTGTGTCTTCTCCGAACAACTCGGCTCTTATTTAACGTCTTTCTCAATTTCTCAAAAACCTTTATCGTGTTTGTCAACCTTTCCCACCTGTTACCATTTTATAACAGATTTTGTTTTTCATTTAAATCCTTGACATTTTACTTTCCCTTAATATTTTGACGACACGTGCCATCGCTTGTTGCAGTTCTGGTACTTGCATTTTTTCCCCCTTCCCATCAAAAGCCATATAAAGCGAATTTGTTTTTAACCTTTAGAAATTCAAAAAGGAAAAATCCCTTTCTCTTTCCCTACTTGAGACACTCTTCCCTCTTTTTATGATAAGATAATAATCTGGAAAAGATTGCGGTTAAGTATTGTAATCCCTTAAACGAAACTGAAAGCGGTTTCGGAAGAGTGAATTATATATAATCATGGATAATATTGAAATTACGTAAAACAAACAGAGCGTGTGCGATGAAAGCAGATCATAGATCGTAGAAAAGACAGTAAATGATTTTACAAACAATTTTTCATATAACAAGCAATATAAAAAAAAAATTTTAGTCAATTCCTACTTAGGTCAACGAAGAAAAATTTTAGTTTAGTTAATTTCATTTAAATGAATTAATATTTGGAAAACTGCATTAACCTCAAGTGCCACACACACATCCACTACAAGTTTTAAAAAAAATATACTTAAACTGGAGTGGCGCCATCGGTTGTAGTTAGTCGTAACTTTGTTCGAAATAACGCAGAATAAATTTAAAATTAAAAAATAAACTTTAATTAACGAATTAATATTTGAAAATACTGTATTAACATCAAGTATCATCCACTACAAGTTTAAAAAAAATGCATTTGGACTTCATTGGATGAATAAAAGGTACTTTACTAACGATTGAAAATTTGAACAATATATATACATATACTAGTTGCATAGCCCGGCGTTGCACGGGCTTTTACCTAGCGTATAAAAAATCAGTCTACTTCAATGTTAGAGATTATTAGAAATTATTCATTAGAAGTTCAGTCCTTTTTATATCAAGAGGTGACAGTTACAGGTATATTTTTTAATACTATCGAATTCTTAAGGCTAGGACTTAAGATATGAATTTATATATAATTATATATATTTAATAGATTATGGTTTTATTTATAATAATAGTTAAACTCTTCTCTAAAAATTTCTCGCTTTCCCTATGGCCCAGAGTATTGGCAAATTCAGGTGAAGGTTGGCTGGCCGAAAAACACTGTTTAAACCTGCAATCTTGGTTCCTAAGGCCAGGAGTTTGCCATAGTATTTCTGTGGCTAAAACTATTCTATCATGACTATAGTTATCTTAGGTATATAACTAATTTTTTTGTAATATATATATATATATATATATATATGTATGTATGTATATATAAACAGTAACATACAACATCATGAAATACCCAGCGGAGCGGGTGTACACTAGTATTAATATACAAGTGTTTCAAATCGCAAAAAGAGTTTCCATTTCTAGTCTTATTGAGTAACCTAAAACACGACAAAGAAAACGTTACTGTAGCTTAAATCAAATGCTAAAGATGATGCTTTCAGCCAAAAAAAAAAAAAAAAAAACTTTTCTCACCTATATATAGTTGTATATAGTGATAACTTTCATTTGATAGTCACCGGACTGTCATTCGTAACCAAGATAACACCTAAACTAAAAACCCTCTTTATGCATGACGACTCAAAAACAAAGTTGCTGATCTAAGGATGAGAAAGGCGCCACATGATGGAATTGAATCTTCCAACTACTACGCCATTACAATACTAAGGGGGACTAGCAGGTACTTCTCATCAATTTCCATACTAAAAACGGACATAATTAGCCAGTCATGACGCTGAGAAAATTTGCATAATAACACACTACACCAAAAAAAAGATGATCCTAAAGGTGAAAGGAAAACTTTTCTCTCCACATCCCATTAAGTAACAACTCATTTGTAAATGACGATTCGGCTGAAGGAAGAAAGTGCTTATTAGGGGGGGATTCCTTCCTTATTATTCCTTCATAAGAAGGAAGCCATCGCGGATAGTAATAAAACGCACATTTCAAAATTATTGTCCGGAAAAAAAGTACTAGGGTCCAAAGAATGTAGTCATACATCAACTGTTAATGAAACCAACTACGATTTCAAAAGTACCTGCTTTTCTCCTCAGAGAAAAAAAAACAACTTTTATTTCTAAAGTTGTTACGTACCGTGTTATACACCAGTGCGCGTTATCCGCGCACTGGTGTATAACACGCCTCTATACTTTCAAGGTGCATTTTTTTAATTTTTAGGTGCATTCGTCGTATAATGCGCACCCACTTTTTTTTTTTTTTTTTTTGAGCAGGAATCTGAAACGTACGTGTGTAAAGTTCTTATGTTTTGAAGTCATTTATTCGAAATATTATTTCAGGCTTTTGAAAAAATATTATATTGCTTGAGTGTATTAGAAATTTTTATATATTCTCCAATTGCTTATATTTCCAAAACCCATTATCTCGGGTATATTTTTGCATTCACGTACGATTCAAGATCGATTCAATATTTTAAATGTTTAAAGAGATTGCATTAATTTACCTCAAATGGCAAACATTCAAAGACGTTTATTATATACATAATTTTAGTACTTATCTATATAAGTATTATATCGTCAACTTATTCCACAAACGCCAAGATGACGCCAAATGCCGCGATATGCACCCAACAGTGGAAAAATGTTCTAACGTATGTACAAACACAATTTATCTCGTTTGAACATACAATGACAGCACTTGGCAACGTCTTTAGATTTGGCGAAATTGCCGATGCTACAATACGTAAATACTAAATTACCATAAAATCCGTCGAACACTTTTAAGCTGCGGTCTTTAAATTTTAGGAATATTCGCCGTAGAACGCGCACCCCCTTCTTTATGAAGAAACCTAAAATATATGTGTGCAACGCTCTTATGTTTTGAAGTCATTCATTTGAGGTATTATCCCAAGGCTTTTAAAAAATAGAATTCTTTTAGAACTACAATCCTTTAAATTCATTAGTTTATGTGTCATTTCTTTTAATTAAACAAAATTCCAATCTATGTAGAATTCTAATTTTTTTTAAAATGCTTATCTCTTTTTTTTTTAAATTTTTGAAGCTATCATTTTTATACGCACACCTGAAAATTTCTGTATTATTTATTGTGTTTAAAGTGCGCGTTACACGCCGGATTTTACGGTATTTAGAATTCACAAAATTTATTAAGTAAATACTAAATTTTTGGGACCACAAAAAGCAAAAGTAAATTCCAAATAATATTATTTGGAGGGTTAACAAACTTTAAAGCTGTACAATTGCAATTTAGAATCAATTTCACTGTAAATTTAACATAGAAAATGTTGAAATCAAAACAAATTGGCGTGTGCTTCATTATTCAGCTTTTCCATTCGATATAAAAAAATTTCGTTGAAAACACAAACATATTTAGATGTTACCATAGCGACAGATATTACATTACTAATAGACATTGTAGCGTTGTTAATGGAAATGTTATTTGTTTTCTTAGATGTTTGCTTTGCTGGCGTAGACATTTAATATTGTAAAGTAGTTTAAAATTTAGATGGACTCGGTTTATAACGTACGCGATCTACTCTCGGCCCCGGCTAGAGGTGTGGGAGGAAGTGAAGGACGACTCACCAAAATACTTTTCAACTATATATTCAGCACTCAAATTATCAAGAGATACAGTTCTAATATTCAAACAAGAAGACATGCTCCTAGTAAAAGCAATAGGGGAATATAGACCACGACAGACGCGAATTATGAGAAGACCTATTGTATTGGTCCTCCTTTTATGGGATCAATTCACTTTCTAATATTTGAGTTACAATTTAGGTGACCAATCGTCACTTAAATATCTTCAACTATTTGATGCCTGAAACGCGCTATCAATATATACTAATATCTGATCGGTAGCTATCTCTCCTCGTCATCAGATTCTCTATATTTCAATCTCCATGGAACTCCGTCTATCCATATAACTAGCTAGAAAATTTACACTAATCTGCATATCACGGTTTCTTCTTCTAAAAGGGTTGGTTGTGATTGATAGCCCAAAGATTTACCAAGATGATTACTTGAAGGACGCGTATAGATCCGTCACAAGTTTAAAAGTAATTTTTTATTCATTTTAAGTAATAAAAAGTCCGTCAGCTTTGAAGCCAATTCAGTCAGAATTTTGATGTCCAGGATAGGTTTTTGCTAAATACTAAACCTGAATGTATTCCACTTATTAAAAAAAATATAAACATCTACAAATACATTTTAATCCCTTGTCTTTAACAGTATTTTTGTACGTTTTCAAACAAGTTTTGTGAATTATTATTCCGGTGAAATTAATCCAGTACGTTATCTTACATTGCGATTAATATTTCTCCATACAGGATACAGGTGGAAAAATATGAAATTCACAATGAGCTCAACGAATAAAAAAATAAAGGAAAGGAAGAAAAATAAAAGTAGTCTAACATGGATTTAAAATGAGGCACCGGTTTTTAACAATAGATCCTATCAGCATTCTCATTATCGAAAATATTCTGTCATAGCGTTATTCAGCTGTCTACTAAATAGAACTTCGGTAAGTTCTGAATTCAATACGCTTCAAAAAAATGTCTACGTACGAAATAAATTGTACTTGATAGCTTTCAGAGAATTAAAGCTTTTGCGAAATTTTTTTTTTTTTGTAGCTTGTAGATTTGTAGATTCTTTGCAAGCAATATATATATACAAGAAAGTTTTATTAAAAAATATACAAAATACTTTTATGAAATAATTAAAATATAAATTAAATAAATAGATAACAATATTTTTGATACAGTATAGTACCGTGACGGTGTGCGCGCGCATCGAAAAAATTTACTCTGATCATTTTTCCCTAACATCCCAAAAGAAGTATAACTTCAAAAAACAAAAAAAAATTTCTAATCAGAAAGAAAGAACATCTTTTTTATCGTGATTCAGAATCATGTAAAGAAAAAACCTTTCAACAGAAAATTTATTTTGAATTAAAATGTAAAATATTCAATTAAATTGAGATCAAAAAGCAATCCCACGATCTTAAGTTGCTAAGAGATTTAGAACGAAAAGAATATATCCAAATGCTCAAAAAGAAACTTCAAATGAATATTAATAAAACTGTCAACGCAGTCTCAAAAAAAAACATTGGATATAAAATAAAAAAATAATTGATATAAATGTGCTCACCGAGACAAATAGATGTAAAATGGTTTCCGAAAAACCCATTTCTCATAAGAAATGGTTACAGTGAAGGAAAATAATTACATTTTTCAATGCACTTAAGTTAATGTATGCAAATAATAACTTCTTAATCATTGTTAGTCTTGAGCAAAAAAATCATTCGAATTCCCATTTATTAAAATGGATTATTTTGACGGTATTTTTTGCGATAAAAATAAAAATCATGAAGATTACTTCAGACTAAGGCGAAAGATATTTGATTATACTAAAAGCATATAGTAATACTGGGCATATTCAAATAAAGAGAATATAAAATAATTTATCAAATTAACATTGATAGCATAAATTACCCCATCCTCTCCCTCTAGGAACAAACATTTTTCTGCGCACATGAACCTTTTTTTCCAGGCGAGAGTTTTTCCAAACTTATTTTCAATAAACATTTGTGTATAAATTTTTGAATGTGGAAGAATTTCTCGTTATAGGTGGGCACTATTTGAAGGGACCACTTACACCCGTGGAAGAAGAGACAAGCATATAATGGAATTTAACAGTTTTCTCATGACAAATTCAAGAAGAATGTCCAGAGATTTCAATACTTCACAGTATGATTAATAGTTTATTAACGTCGCAATTCCAAAGTACATGGAACTACTGGCAACGGACCTCGGTAATTTTGAATCAAGGTCAAATGAGCTGGCACATCCTCTCCGAACTTACACACTACGCCAACGTATGGACTTAAAACCACGACAGATTTCACGTGCATCAGCATCTCTACATGGCGAATCTTTAACGGCAGCAGGACTTGAACCTAGGACTCGACAAAAAAAAATAAAAGGCAGGTCACAAGGTCGCGACCACGACCATTCAGCTACACCAGGGGTCGGCAACTTTTTAGCTCTGACGTGCCAAACCAATCTATCAATATGATTCAGCATGCTACACAGTAGGACATGTTTTAAAGAATTCGATTCCCGTGATAGTGCAGACAAAGTTAGAGAATAGAGGTCAAGAATAAACATTTACACTTGTATTATAAAATAATTTTGCATCATTTGAAAATATTTCTCAACATAAAATATAGCTATTTCTACAACAAAAATTAAATTGTGCATATATTATGAATTTTATTAAAATAAGAAATGGACAGCATAAATAATAAGTATTTCCCTTCATTAAATAAAATTTTAATGATTCCAACGTTCTACTTTCATATCCCAAAATCAGGGGTAGAATTTGTGACTTTCGATTTGACACGATTGTGTGAATACTCGGTTGTTAAACAATTTCTCTGCAGACACGAAATATTTTTCATATGAGGAAAGATTTTTTAACTTAAGATAGGTAGAACCAAAAGCGGAAAGCAGAGTTAATGCAATTTTTTCTCTCTTCAAACAATTAAGTTTCTCCCGCAATGACATTCAGTCACTTACAAAGTATCTGTAAATTTTATCTTTGGGAATATCTTTCGGATTTTTTCGTAATTCCGTAAATGTTCGTAATTCTGAAGATCATTGTCAAATAAGGTTCATTACAAATTCCAACTACCAATATCAATTTCCATCCACTCAAATATTGACAAATTTCGAGAATAGTGCAGAGTGCCACTGAAAATTGAACAGCGTGCCATAGGTTGCCGAGCCCTGCGCTACACCAATCACATCTACACTGCGGGGGGGGGGATAAAATATTAATAATGATATTTAACGAAAAAATATTATTTCTATTATAAAATATATAATTACCGTATTTACTCGAATCTAAGCCGCCATCGATTCTAAGCAGCACCTTAAATTTCCACAATGCATTTTTGTGAAAAAAAAAATTAAAATAGGATAAAATTGTTAATATTTACGAAATTTAAAATAAATTAAAATGAGCACTTATACGAAGAGAATAATTAATTTATTTTACCCACATTAAAACTTTTAAATACATGCATGAACCTGCTATTGCTCTTACCGTCCGTATCATACTCAATTCCCCCCATCCAAAGAATTTTTTTACCTTCGATTCTAAGCCGCACCCTATTTTCAGTAGATTGGAATAAATACGGTGTATGATACTTAAATAATTACTACTCCCACACAAATAAGTTCTAATTTTTACAACACCAAGAACAATATCACGTGGTACAAACACAAAAATAGGGTAAAACGAAAACACCTACTTCCACTAAAAATGTTCGTTTTTCTTTAAAAACTGATGACCTCCAGATCGACAAGGTTCGTACGAGTAATAAAAAAAGAAAGCTTGCTTTCTTTTAGGCAAGAACACAAATCACAGGAAATGCTCACAAAAACTGTACAAGTTCATCAAACCCACTTTTTTTTTTTTCCTTCTCTTTCAAACAAAAGCTGAAGCATTACGAATTGCCATCCGAACAACGAATGCAAGACAAAGGGTAAAGTACTCAAAGAGCTTCGAAATACGAAAAGATGTATACATGAAAGTCAAAAAACTTCAAAAGCACATTTGATACTAAAAGTAACGAAAAATTTTTAGCAATTCTCCAGTTTAAAGCATATTCTACAGAACTAAAAATGCAAAAAATTAACTGATTTTATTTTATTTAGAGACTGATTATGGAAACATTGATGAATATTTTGATAACATATATAAAGCTCTAAAAAATTATTTAATGTGACGTATATTTTAATGTCTATAATTCTTTTGTAACTACATTTATATCATTTTTCAGCAACCTTTTATAATCTTCACTTGAATGTAACGGAATCTTTGAACTCCATTTTTACCCACTTTAAAAGGTCAGATTAACCCCAAAAGCCCTCGTGTAGCTGAACAGTGGGACGTTAATATTCACTCACTCACTCACCCAGGACCGATGGCAATGCAAAAATTTCATAATTTTGTTCCATTGTCCTGATCAGGATCATCAGGATTAACGATTTCCCATTTTCAGATCCCATCCCGCATCTGGCAACTCATTTCAGATTCCATTTTCAGATTTGGCGACAAAAAGGTTACGGTAGAATTTTATTCTATTACCTATAAAAGGGTGTTTTTTTAGTTTTTTTAAACTATAATTTGTTATTTTTAAATCCAATTATGGTTCATTAATCGAAACCAACAGTTCCTTTAAATTAAAACTTTTTCTAGAATTTTGAGATGTTTGATCTGAGGAAGTGTGTGAGTGCAAACGTTTAATTTATTCGCACACTTTTATGTTTTATTTCATTAATTTTACTTCATCTATTTTACATATTAAACACTTTCATCTCTGAATCGCGCAAACTTTTAGCTTCTCCCCCGCCTTTCAGAATCTAACATTAAACATTAATGTATAGAGATGAAATAGCCTTAATTGTTGGAAAACTAAACCTAAAAAACTTCTCAGGAAAAATCCCCGGAATTCCTTATTCTAGTACAATAAAACCTTAGGGCGTGTTTCTCCTTCCGTCTTTTTGCTTTCTAACCCAGGAGAAAGAGCACAATGTGCTGCCTACCCATTATTTTCATGCCTTGGAGGTAATTACAATAGCATTTTAAATTCCTAAATTAGTTTCTGAGTCATTTAAAAAATGTCAAGTAAAGTTATGTTAAAAATTTAAAGACCGAAACTCATTATAAACAGCGATAAACTACCGAACACACGACTCCTGTACATATACATGAAATCCAATTAAATACAATCGAATTGCAAATACGTTAAATACCTATGCACTAATTTACTCGGTCATTTTTGATTCACAGCAATTAAAATTCGAGTAACTCATCAAATACACAATCGGTATCAAAATCAAAGCAAGGCGTTTTACTAATTCATTCACCATGAGATCTACTTAACTATCAGACCGACAAACTTGAAATTTAGCAGGCATGTTTCTTAAGTTGAGTAGCGATCCGCTAAAAACGAGTTTTGTGAAATCGATTCCATTTGAAGGGTTGTGGGGAGTTACATTACGTTTTTGAACTATTAGACCTACAGACTTAAAATTCAGCAAGCATGTTTCTTTTAACGAGAAGAAATCTGCTGGCTTTCGCGGAAATCGGCTTCTAAGAGGAGTTGTAAGGGTGTAAAAGATAAACTTTTTCTCTCTAGAGATTCAAGACCTGCCCTCTTTTAATCAAGGTGAGTATTATAAGAATGTTTTTCAACACAATCGAAAACTTAATGCTGGGAGGGGGGGGACTTGGATATCAATAACTTTAATAAACTATATAGTCATACAACATTATGAAATATTCAGTGAAGTGTGCTGGTAACTCACTGGCGTATCTAGTTCTGAGTGGGCCCCGTATCAAAACCCCTTCGGAGCGTTTTTTTTAAAAAAAGAAAATCCTGTTAGTGGTACTGTAGTTACACATGTTGGGACCTCTGTAGCTTGGGGGCCCTGTATCATCGATACGGCTGATACAGCGGGAGCTACACCCTTGTGATAATTGCTAGCGGAGATATATCAGAAATATTTCCATCTGTAAGGAAGCATAAAGCTGATAAAAAAAATGCAAGTATTTTTATACTGGCACTTTCGAATTGAGGAAATAAAATAAAGTTTTTATGTGCCGAACACACAAAAATGTCTTTTTAATGTATATCTGTCAAAAAATGCCAGCACTCTTTAAATTACATTTAACAGCAGTGTAACGTTTCCCGCCATCGCAGATACAAGAGCGGCTTCCTCATGCGGATAGCATTACGCCGTTCATATCCATACGTGCACCACAAAAATATTGTAGGGTCTTTTCATCTGACTTCCCGCTGATAACCGATGGCCGTGAGAAACCCAACGCCTGGATTCTATAAGGCCGTATCACACGTACATTTTCCGTGCAACTTTTTGGCCCAACTTTTCAACCAATCTGAGGATGAAGGGTTGCCGTAAACAAAACGACTTGCTCTGACGTCAGCCGCGGTCTTTCTCCACATTGAAACATTACTCGCCGATTTTTCTCCTACGAAAACGACCGTCCGATATTATTTCTTTTGTTCCACTAGCGCTTTTGGTGATGGGCGTTAACAGAAATCGATCACCATTCTGTTTAAAATATTATAAGCCGTTAAGATATTATACACCATTAAAATATTATACGCCATACTGGATGCGTTTGATGAAACCGAAGCTACCATCTTTACCGCCATCTTGTTTATGACGTAGGGCGCCGAAGAACCCCATTGGCTGGAATTTCAAACAATTTTTATTTGGAGCAACTTCTTCAGCTCACTGGGGAAAAGTTGTTCGGAGCCGTTGCAATGGCTACTAGTAGAAGTTGTTCGGAATTGGGTGGAAAATTGCTCCAAATGTGTACGTGTGATAAGGCCTTTACCAGCGAGTCGGAACCCCGAGTGTACTCGAAGTGCAAAAGGTAACCACCCCATCCCCAAAAGAGAGCGGACGGAGTCCGATTTGAAACCCTAGAAAGAAAGGTTGTGCTGTCTCCTCCTTCACAAATAGCATATTTCGTAGAAGGTAACTTGTAACAGTTTTAATAATCTGTAACCCAATGTACATATTGTAATTAACAGCTCAGTAGACGTAATAAATCAATTATTTAATTTCTTAAATAATTGATTTATTGCGCTACTCATCAATTTTCCTAAACGATACAACAGGAAAGAAATGACGTTGCTATAAACTTGAACCATTTGCAATTCAGAAGTTATTATTTGTCCGGAATTATTTGACCTCTCCACCGATAAAATAACACAAACAGATACCACATACATCCCACTTCAATCAACTTTCCAACTTATCTTTAAAAGAACATTGAACTACACAATAAGAAACAGTCATGAGAGAAAGAAAAAAAAGAAAAGAAATCAGATAACATCTTATTCTGTTATCTATCCGCACCGAGATCTACACAATAATTATCTTTGAAACAAATCCAAAACATCAATTGATTTGATTGTTAACTACCAATTTACGTGTAAACAAAAACTCTTTCAACCCTCATACATATAATTAAACTGATCGTTTTCAACTGGGTTGTGAAAATCCTTAGCACTTTCATGCGATTTCGATACGTGCGTGTTAAAAGATTTCATACACAAATATAGATAAGCATAGAGAGTTTTATCTTCATCTACATATTTTGAATGCTTTTAACAAAATATTGCCTAATTGAAGAGTTTCTCAAGCATGATGTGGATGTGTTTGTTCTTAATTCTTGCAAACAATGAGATAATACATGAAAATTGTTACGTTATTTATATTGATACAGAAAGTTTAGATGTCATTCACTTCTCTGCCAACAGGGTATTATGGCTGTAAAAATCGCTTGCAGGTCAAGAAAGAATACTCTTTTGGTAAAGCTTGTGAACATGATTGCCCTTGGCGACAAAAATAAATGGAAAAACCCTGGATGATTACTTCTTGAAAACACTTAAGAAGCGCCTAAAAGATTCCTTTCATCCTGAATAAGAACAATGCAGAGAAGCAACAAAGGAGTCAAATATTTGACAGCCACTGTGCGTTTCATTCTAATTGATGAGAAATTGTGATTACGGATTAGAATTGTGATATTTAATGTTAGTGACTTTTGAATCGGTGCTAAAATGGATTTATACTTGTGTGTTACTTCTTGTCAGAAAAAAATTTGCTGTATTTGCTAGCAATTGTGGGGACCTTTGATGCATTTTAAAAATGATCTACTATGTACTAATATACAAACTTCCGGGAAAAATTATTTTATGCAATTAATTTCACTTAACATAAATGTTAACTCGCGAATTTTCCTTCTTATTGACCTACCTGTGTAGCAATGGGATTAAATATCTACGGAGAAAAAGGTTAAGTGTAAATAAAAATACCACTAGGGATATTTCAATAAATTTGGAATTAAAAACACTAATAAAGAAACAATAACGAAATGCCTTAATGTGTTTCGAAACTCTTCTTCATATCAAAATTTTAACTTTGCGTAATTTTTCATTGTTTTAAAATAAATATTCAGTTTTTGAAACAATACACTAACTTTGAATGACTGTTTTGTATTATTTGAATTACATTAAGGGGACACAGCACGATTCAATTGACAAAAATCGGTAAAAAAAAATCAAAAATTATTTTTTGAGCTTAAATTATTCTTTATATACTTTTTTATAACCTCACAAAATTTGAAAGCTCTAAAATTGAAAAATGCGGAATTATGGTGGCTTTTACGTTTATTTTTACTAGCATCCCTATGACAAATCAAAACTTTAAACTTGCTTGTCTCAGAAAGATAAAATAACTAGTTTGTCTTCATTTAAAATGCTAAGGCTTTTTTTTTTCTATTGTGCCTAATGCTTTATATATATATATATATATATATATACATACAGTAACATAAAATGAAAGAAATACATGGCATAATAAAATTGATAATACAAAATAATATCACTAACAAAATATAATCAAAATTTCTCTACAAGAGAGAGATGAACCACATGATCAATACTCAGAAGAATATCAATTGCCAGATAACAATACAACAGAATTTAGAAGGAGATATGAAAGATTGAAACAACAGAGCAAATTATATATATATATATATATATATATATATATATATATATATATATATATATATTACCTACTGTTAATAGTACATGTAACAAAAGTTGGTATGTATTTTTCAATCAAATAAATGTTGTTGTTTTTTTTAAATAATTGAACTCAGAATTTGACATTTTTTCAGGAATTTTCAATAAGCATTCATAAAAAGAAGTATTGTACAAATACCAATCAAGTTATCGCAAACCCATACCAACTTTTGTTATACATAGTTTGACGTACTTGTAAATCAAATGCCATGCATGTACGTAAATCTTTGTAGGAGGAGTAGCATTTTAAAATCACTTCATAAGTTTCAAATTTTTTCCTTAAAAAATTAAATTACCAGCTTTTTATGAAATTTTGAGTCCAAAATCTGTTTTACATGGTATACACACATAGGAGGCAATCAAATAAATTTTAAAAATCCTTAAATTAAAAATTTTTGCACAAATTATACTATATCCCCTTAACGAACATAAATAATTGCTCATTTTACTACTGATCGCCAAAATTCATTGATGCTATGGCGCGACTGAGCACGACTTATTCCTGCATCATAAGAACAACAATTTACCGACAGGGATTTTCAATTAATTCCAAAGAAAAAAAAATCCCCAGACATTCGATGGGAAGCCCTATTCACAGGGAAGGAAAATAATAATAGTCTGCATTCGTCATAACGAGGGGAAACCAGGTAAACTCTCAATCAGACTACGTGACCGAGGCACAGAACAATATCGTGATTTAAAGTGACTCAAATTTGAAAATGCCTATCACGCACCCCTTTTGAATCAGTCACTCATTCAGACTCGATGACGCCCTACCCCAGACAGTGCATACATAGTATATAGGTATACCGAAAGGAAGTTGCGGTGTGGATGCACGACTAAATGCAAGATTTAATTAGTTAACAGCTTCATTTGAAAAACACCTTTAAAGAAAATCTTAAATAAAAGACCATAACGTAAAATTTCATATAAAGTACTCATAAAAATTCTTTTACATGTACTGTTTTCAGAGAGATTTCATACCGCTTTTGAAATTAAAAAAAACCTTTTATATCTATAAAATGGAAACATGTAAAACATGATAAAAACAATTGAATTTCATAAGTAATTGAAATTGCCGTTGGAAAGCGGAGTGCACGCCGTGTTCCACCAATGCTGTTCTACTTATAACTCCTCCACATAGCTATCGAGTTTACATTTGGCATAAATCTATAAAGTTTTTTTTTATTTCTAATGGGCTGCGGATTGGTGTTTTACCATTGCAGACTTAGTACATTCCCCGGAAACTAGTATCTCTTTTTAGTGCGGCACCCTATAGGCGGATACCAATCACCGCATGTAATTTTGAAGTCCGGTTTCCTCCACATACGGAGGCACTCAAGCTCTGACGATGCGAACCTGCACTACAATTTCATTCTACCGAGAGCACCCAAACCAAACAGACACTCACTTTTACATGCCGTATAATCATACGACATGGCCGCAGTCGATTTTCTGCAACGTGAAAATCCACCGACTTGGCCCGGATTGAACCCACAGCCTTGGGTTCAGAAGGTCAGTGACAAACCAATCACGCCACCCAGAACTAGAAAATTAATTTGTTAAAGTTAACCACTGCACTGTCCGGCAGCCTGGACGGTATAGTGGTTGGTGGTGCTGACTGCTGTGCCGTAGGGCCAAGGTTCGAATACCGGAGAGGTTTGTAAATGTATAGAGCCTGTGCGGCATGGGGGCACTCTAAATAGTCAAGACGTTGAAGAGTTTAGTAAAGATGTTAAAGAAATAAGATTCTCCAAAATTATGTCCAAATTTAATAAAAAGTCACATGAAGTACGTACTTTTAAACAAGTGAACTTTGTCAACAAAAAAAAACGCACATAGGCGAACAAATGGGAACTTTTAAAAAGTTTCACAGTAAAAAGCAAAAGTTGGCAACAGGGAGTCGCATGAACAAATAGGCTAGAAACACGTATTTGCATTTATCATGTGACTATGACGTCACATGCTTTTAGCCTATTGAGTACAAATGTCTAAGAACTAAAATTTTCCCAAAAAGTTTTTCCAAAATAAAAAATTCTGACATAAAAAATGTATTTTTTAAACACAATTTGATAACCAAGTGCATTTCGATAACCCAGGCGTATTTTTATTGTTAACTAATTTGAACTTTTCAAAAGAAAGTTTCTACAACAATTAAAAGTTGGCAACAATGATAAGATAGAACGGATTGGCAGGAAACACAATTGCATTTATCACATGCCTATGTCGTCGCGAGTTTATGAACTGATTAGATGAAAACACGTGATTGCATTCAACACGTGACTATGACGTCATATGAATTTAGGGTCAGAGCTTCTTATAAACTGATCGGAAGACACAGAGAGAGACCTAACTTTCTAACTGGGTCCAAGTTACAACAGCTGAGTGAGAGCTTACAAATGTCACACTATAAAGCAATGACCGGTCTTCAGGGCTCGAACTCATGACGGAAGCTACAAGAGCTATTGTTCTGAGTGGTTGATAGGTTAAAATGGCTCTTAATTACAGTAGAGCGTCGTTTATCAGTACGTTTATTATCCGGAGCGTCAAATATCCGAAAAACAGGTGTTTTTTTTTTTGTTTTTTTTTTGTCAACTGCATGTATTGTTTATGAAAATGTTTTCGAACAGTGCAATGCTCAACAGTTGTTTCACGTGAGGCCGAAAGTGAAGGAAAAACCCAAGGTGAGGGATATTTGGGGAATTTCAGTTGTGTGATTTGGTTAACATCTGCGCGGAATACTAGGTCAGTTTGTTTCCAAGTGAGGGGGTGTATACGTGCTCTTTTGTTGAGTTGTGAACTGCTATAGCTTCAAATTCAAAACGGAAACGCAACGTCTTGAACGTAGAGACTAAACTTGAAATATTGAACCGTTTCGCGAAGGGAGAAAGCGGAGCGATGCAAAAGACTGAGGATTTCAAATGCTAAATGGTGACGTGATTGTGACTTCCGTGCAATAAGAATCTGACCCTGTCGACGATGAAACGGAGGAAGACGAGGACAACAACAACAACGAAAGAAGCAAGGGTCCATCAAAGGCTGACGCTTTTTGTGCGTTAAAGACAGCTATGGAGCGGTACGAACAACAGAGTGCTCTCCTACTCAACTACTGCTACTCAAGAGAATCAGAGACCTTGCACTGAAAAAACGAAGGTGTAGAATGGTACAGCGAAAAATAAGTGATTATTTTCCACAATCAAGGTAAAGTTGCGACGTTTTACACCTATTTTGCTTTTTCTTCAAGCACGTTTCCCACATGTGATGAGTTTCAATATTTGTATAGTGTCCAGTATTATATACTGCATGAATTACATTCTGTTTTCGGTTATCCAAACAATCGTGTATACGAACGGTGTCCGGTCCCAATTGATTCCGATAAACGATGCTATACTGTAAATCGAGAAGATCAGTTTTCGCCTAGTTAAAGAACAGGAAAAATTCAAAACCCTTTTCCAATTTTAAAAAAAACCGTTTTAATGCTGCCTAATTCTCCTGTGATACTAAAGATATAATTGTTTATTGAAAAAAGCCCTTAAAATTCAAAAATATTCAATAAACAGCAAATTTTTTACTTGGATAAATACAAAATTAACTATTAATTCTACGTAAATTGTAAGAAGTGCAATATGAATATACAATCGAGTTTGACTATACAAAGAGTGCACTTCTTAAAATAGCTAATGGGAAATGTCAATCAACTTCAACCATTAATCCACAAAAGAAAATGACCTCTATTAACCTCTGTCAAGAAAGAAAGCATTTATTCAACACCACATGGATCAACTCATATTACTTATGTAATAGTCTCATACTTTAAATATATATATCAATATCAAAATCTGACACAACATAACCTCAGATATTACACAAACACAGTATCCTTTTTTTTGTATCCCTATTATATCTGTTTAAATTTTCATGGGAGAAAAAAACCCATATTTCGCACCCGTCTACTTAACGAGTCGCTCCACTAACCAGCCACTCGGGCATCGATTGTGCTTCGATTTTAACAGTGCCAACATAAATACTGAATATCGTAGGGGAAGAACCATAACCTGGCACCCCCTTCTAAACACGTTTTCGTCATCAATTATTATCAGCTACGCCACGACAATCCTTTTTCGAGGGCATTCGAATTCGATCAAATCCCATGGCAACCAAGGTCGATTTCAACACACACACACAATAATATGATGACGAATTTTGAAACTAAAAGAAGATAAATTCAGCTTGGCAAACACATTGTACCCTTTCTATCCACAAATTATTGGCTATTTTGATCCTAAATAAGTCGCCAATAAAGACGGATCTGAACAGGAAACAACAACTTATCTACAGGTCAACTAGTTACAAGGAGTGTAAAAAGATGAAAATGCTCGATTTCCCCCCATTAATGTGGCTACTTCATTATTCTGCCAACAGATATTCGCCGCAATGACATATAAAACGAATTTCGTGCACAAACTTGAAAAAAGTCGCCAAAAACCATTAAAGAAAAAGTTTTCAAGCACATGAGAGGTAATTTTAGGATCAATAACATGAGCTTTTTTAAGCTGTGTTTTCATTCGTTTCAAATTACAACTACGAAGAGAACTAGCAGTAGATGGCCTAGTGTCAACCTCTCAGAGAATGATCTGTATATAATTTGAGTAAAAGGAAAGTAATGCCTTCCTGAAGAATATTTCGACTATATATAGCTTACATTTGTGAATGCAATTATGAAAAGGTTTCAATAACAACTCGAAATGTCGTTGTGTTTTACTAAATAGTATTTTATAGTTAATGAATTTTTCAATTGAAAAAATAAATATTCACAAATGAGTACTTAATATTTAATTTCTTCAATGAAAATAGTTTTCAAGTCATACTTTTCCAAACTATAAACAATTTTAATTTTTAATAAATATTCGAATGTTTTCCCCCCTTACATATATAAAACAAATAAATAAAGTATATCACTTTTATATAAATTTATTACCAAAAAATTTTCAAATAAAATAATTTCTTCACATTTTTTTTTACTATATTTAAAGATCCAATTATCATAAAATAAGATTTTAATACGCTGTCCTTAAAACTCATAAGCCCGTGTTTTTTCCTTGGAAGGCTGAAATACAAACAGTAAAGCCGAGAATGAATGAGTGAGTGAATATTAACGTCGCACTGTCTTAGCAACACGAGGGCTTTTGGTGACGGTCCGCGTAATTTTGAACAATGGTCAAGTGACGCGGACGACACCTGAGCTGGCACCCCCTCTCCTAACTACCATACCACACCAACGGAAGGACGTTTAAGCTCTCGACAGATTTAACGTGCATCGCTGCCCTACACGGCGAGTCTTTTAGTGGTACTGAGATCGAACTCATGACATGCTAGCCATGATCCGATGCCTAGACCACTTGGCTATCGCGGCCATTTGTAAAGCCGCGAAGAACGGAATATAAACTCTGAATATTCATTCAAAACATAAATTTCATCTTACACTATTAAAATTCGAAGGTAAACAAACGTATGTATGTATCTATCTATCTATCTATCTATCTATGTGCGTCTATCTTCTCACGAACAGCACCACGCAGAAAGTCGCGGAAGGTACCAAAAGATCGGGAATTTTCCGGGGAAGCCGTATTGCCTATTTATATTCCGATATTGTAATTAGTTAAAAAGATATTAATTAAAAACCTTAAAACGCCGAATTGTTTTACTCCTGCCGGTTGCTTACTTGGCCGAACTTCCCTTCCGTTTCGGCCGAGCGGTAATCTTACGTTTTCCACCATATTAAAATTGTCATCCGATTTTCGGTGTCGAAATTAGACAAAAAATAATTACAGAATCGGAAAGATCATTTATTTCGCCACAACACGGTGTAATTTTTTTTGTAAAATAACGATATTTTCTATTTTTTTCGAATTTTTTAAAATAGTGTTAAAACTGATGCGTTTTTATGAAAATTATTTCTAAATCGTTGGGTATGAATTACTTTTCGTGTTATTAAATCGATATTCTACACTAATTAACTTCAAGCCTTTCTCTTTTAGATCCATTTATTTAAAAAATAAATTTTCCAAAACTTTTTTTTTAAAGAATTTTTAAAAAGTAGTCTTAATTTTTACTTCACATTGAATAACTTCGTCATTTATGAAGATAATCTCACAAAACCTTTTTTTCCGTGTGTACAGTAATATTATCCGTAACATATACGAAGATTGAAAACATTTCTTCAAAATTACGGATTTTAAAAAACATTTTGTGATTTTCGTAAACTTATGTTTTTCTGAGAAATAAATTAAAAAGTAGTAATTTCTACATTTTTTATTTCAAAGTACGTTATTTTTGCAAATAGCTGGTGATGTTTGAGAGCATTAACGTAAAAATTATGCCCTTAAAATGAAGGTAATGATTTTTAAAATAATATAAAATACGCGATTTTACACCAAACATTGGTTAACTGCGGTTGTGGCGGAGAGCGCAGAGCTCCCGCTACACTCAAGACTATAACTGCAGCACTACCGTGCGTGGTCAAAGCGAAGGAGGGTGTACGCCTCGCAGAAACCCGCCGGTCGATCTTTTCATACTTGTATTAAATTTTTTCTCCTACTGGACATTGCGTCGCCATACATTACTTTTCGTGTTATTAAATCAATATTCTACACTAATTAACTTCAAGCCTTTCTCTTTTAGATCCATTCATTTAAAAAATAAAATTCCCAAAACTTGTTTTTTAAAGAATTTTTAAAAAGTAGTCTTAATTTTTACTTCACATTGAATAACTTCGTCATTTATGAAGATATTCTCACAAAACCTTTTTTCCGTGTGTACAGTAATATTATCCGTAACATATACGAAGATTGAAAAATTGCTTCAAAATTACGGATTTAAAAAAAAAAGTTGTGATTTTCGTAAACTTATGTTTTTCTGAGAAACAAATTAAAAAGTAGTAATTTGTACATTTTTTATTTCAAAGTACGTTATTTTTGCAAATAGTTGGTGTTGTTTGAGAGCATTAACGTAAAAATTATGCCCTTAAAATGAAGGTAATGATCTTTAAAATAATTCAAATACGCGATTTTACATTTAGCCAAACATACATTGGCGTCGAAAATTAGCTTTGCGCCAATGACTTTTGACCTGTTTCGCCTTATATGCTTGGTTTTTCGTAATATATTATATCAGAACGTTTTCTTTGTTGCTTTAAATATACATTTTCTTAAGTAAAAAAGAATTGTTTTCTGTAAATCATTAATCGAAATTTTTCAATCGTTACGTATAAGGATTTCTTATAACTATGATAAGTAAACCATCTGAACTAAAAGGATTCATACTTTGCTCTTTTAATATCAGTGATTGAATAAATTAAATACCAAACATCATTTATTTGTCACGATTCGGATTTTTTTCCCAAAATAATAATACTTTGCCTATTTTATGATTTCTTCTAAAATGAATAAATATCGATGCATTTAAATGAAAATGATTTTTAAAAAAGTCATTGATCATTTAGAATCAATGATTAAAAAAATAAAATGCCAAAAACTATATTTCGTTAAAGAATTTTATAGGAAAAAAACAACTTTTTTTTTACAAAACAATGATGTTTTGCATATTTTATGATTTTTTCTCATATGAATCAATATCGTTGAAGTGAGTGGGTGATTTTAAAATTCACCCTGTTTGCCTATTCGAGAATTTTTGGTGACGGACCTCGAAATTTTTAACCATTCTCAAGTGACGAGGACGACACCTGAGCTTTCACCCATCTTTAATAATTACCACACCACACCAACGCAAGAACAAATTTCGAAAAAGGGATTTTTTATGACATAGTTAGAGAAATCACTCACATCGCGCACATACACACACACACACAAGTGCTATCGGCCTGAAGGAAACACGAAATTTCCATGGGATGAAATTATTCACTCAGGAAAAGGAAAGAATTGGAAAGTGAGTGGGTGATTTTTAAATTCGAACTGTTTGCCTATTCAAGGGTTTTTGGTGACGGACCTCGACATTTTCAACCATGCTCAAGTGACGAGGACGACACCTGAGCATTAACCCATCTTTTAGAATTACCACATCACACCAACGCAAGAACAAATTTCGAAAAAGGAAGTTTTTATGACGTAGTTAAAGAAATCACTCACATCGCGCGCATACACACACACACACAAGTGCTATCGGCCTGAGGGAAACACGAAATTTCCATGGGGATGAAGTTATTCACTCGGTAAAACGAAAGAATTGGAGAGTGAGTGGGTGATTTTTAAATTCGCACTGTTTGCCTATTCGAGGGTTTTTGGTGACGGACCTCGAAATTTTCAACCATGCTCAAGTGACGAGGACGACACATGAGCTTTCACCCACCTTTAATAATTACCACACCACACCAACGCAAGAACAAATTTCGAAAAAGGGAGTTTTTATGAGATTGTTAAAGAAATCACTCACATCGCACGCACGCACACACAAGTGCTATCGGCCTGAGGGAAACACGAAATTTCCATGAGGGTGAAGTTATTCAGTCGGTAAAAGCCCATGCAACGCAGGGCTAAGCGGAGAGGAAAGAAACAAAGAAATAAAAGTAATTTCGGAAAATAATATTGGAAGTGCTGAATTTGTGAAGTTGAGTGAATATTAACGTCCCACTGTTCAGCAACACGAGGCCTTTTGGGGACGGTCCGCGTAATTTTGAACCATGGTCAAGTGACGCGGACGACACACAAAAGTGTTGGCGTCAGAAAGAAAGGAGGAAATTAACATGGGGATTAAGTTATACTCTCGTATAACTTAATCCCCATGTTAATTTAACATATGCACATATGTATGCACTCGGTAAAAGCCCGTGCAACGCCGGCCATGAAAGCTAGTTCAAACATAAATTTCATCTTACACTATTAAAATTCGAAGGTAAACAAACGTATGTATGTATCTATCTATCTATCTATCTATCTATGTGCGTCTATCTTCTCACGAACAGCACCACGCAGAAAGTCGCGGAAGGTACCAAAAGATCGGGAATTTTCCGGGGAAGCCGTATTGCCTATTTATATTCCGATATTGTAATTAGTTAAAAAGATATTAATTAAAAACCTTAAAACGCCTAATTGTTTTAACTCCTACCGGTTGTTTACTTGCGAACTTGCGTTCCGTTTCGGCCGAGCGGTGATCCGACGTTTTCCACCATATTAAAATTGTCATCCGATTTTCGGTGTCGAAATTAGACAAAAATAATTACAGAATCGGAAAGATCATTTAATTTCGCCACGACACGGTGTAATTTTTTTTGTAAAATAACGATATTTTCTATTTTTTTCGAATTTTTTAAAATAGTGTTAAAACTGATGCGTTTTTATGAAAATTATTTCTAAATCGTTGGGTATGAATTACTTTCGTGTTATAAATCGATATTCTACACTAATTAACTTCAAG